>CAUYQG010182046.1:0-20743 GCA_963574415.1 Tarsius wallacei
TACTAGGGGTTAAGTTTCAACAAATCCTTTTGGGGGACACAATTCAAGCCATTACAGAAATGAACCACAGCTTTTTTTTTTTCTGGAGTGTAGTTTGATAAGTTGTACTAAAAACCATAATATGTTATCACATCAAGAATCAAAAGACACATAAATACTGAAAAAGACTCACAAAAATATCTGAATCAGTGGTACATTGTTTGGTGATTGGTATCTACAAGTCTACCACGTATGACTGGTGGGTTGGTATTTTTTTGTGTACATTTGAGGGATTTTCTTGTGTATGAGCATGTTTTCATCCAGAACTAAAGTTTTCACTTTTGAGAAATACCCAAACTTCTTAGTTCCAAGGGGGGAGGGAAGTTGCTACGGTTGGACATTTCTTAAAATGTCTTCAGGTATATACATGTTTGAGTCTCTTATAATGTGGATATGAATATCACCAGAGCTGGAATTTGATCCATGCTTGAGTTTGATTCTCAGGAGCAGTTGCTTTTGGAAGGTACTTAGATTTTGTGAACAGAATAGAGTCATCAGAAGACACTTCCTTCCAATTTGGGTAAGAATGCAGGTTTAGCTTTGGGAGATGGCCTTGTCCAGTGCTTTGTAACACAAATCTCCATTACATTCACAACAATGGATCTTGCAGATGGCCTTTATATTCATAGTGGGATATAACCTAAAGAACATTTACTGAGCAATTGCTCTATGCAAGTTTTTTTATTATGGTGGATACAGAGAGGAGTCAACTATGGTCCTTATCCTCCAGGTAATCTAGCCTAGTTTTTCCATTAAAAAAAATACTGGCAACTTACTTTATGTCAGGTGCTGTGAAGACACTGGTGATGTAAAGGAGATGGAGAGGAGAACGAGAAGAGTAGGGAATGGGGGAGGAGGAAATGTCACAAGAGGCACTCAATTTCTGGTGGATGAGGGAAAGCAAGTAGGAAGCCTCTTGTAATTCAATAGGTTCAGGCCCGGGGGAAGACAGAAGAAGAACACCTAGCACAACCTGGGACTTCAGGAAGGACCACCACATTGTATAATTCTGAGGGACATCAGTCACATAACTTGCGATATGAAATTATTGCTTTACGGGGAGGTGCTTTCTTAGCTGATTAAATGGTGAATTAGAGTCAGCCAATAAAAGGTAGAGGACAGATCCACCACCAGTCCATACTCTCCTGCAAATTAGACAAAGTGCCCTTTCCTCTATGTGTGTGCAGCCTGGCAAATGGAATATAAGAAGTTTAGAACTGATTATTCTATTGGGGAGGAGGAATTGCACTGAGGGTTCCGAGCAGAAGCAGAGTAGTAAAGTCATCGTAACATTAGAAAGGTTTCCCTGGCAGCAATACAAAGCTGAATGGAAGGAGGAGAGCGTGGAGGCAATGAGGCCAGTTAGAGGATATTACGAAGGTCCAAGAAAAGAGGAATGTCATCATTCCCAACCAGGTTGGTAGATTAGTCTTCCCACTCCTGATCTAGCCCTGCTACGATCTATTTTCCACCCAATAGATAAAGGCAGTGTTTTAAAGCATAAGGTAAATCATATCATTCTCCAGCTTATCACCTGTCAGTGGTTTTTTACTGTCTCCTCACTTGGCTGACCTTGGTATACAAGGCTTGGAGACTGCTCAGCCTCCCTCTTCAAATTCATTCCATCTCACTGTTTCCTTTTGCTTTCTGCAACCTAGCCAAAGTGCCTTCTTTTCAGTACTTGAAATACAAAAAGCTCTTATCTGCTTTAAGACCTTTGCACAGGCTGTTCCCTCTGCTTGGAAACTTTTTTCCCCAGATCTCGTTATTATCTGAATCTTCGATATCTCAGATAAAATGTCCTCTACACAGAGAGGTCTTGACCTTTCTACTTTATCTAGAGCATCCTTTCTACTGTCCTATCTCCTCATCCTACCTGGTAGACGTTGCTGGTTGCCTATACAGCATGAACCCTACCTTCCTTCCTAATGGGACACTGCTTTTGTTCATGTGTTTGCCCTTCTCCCATTCAACCCCATGTCTTAAAAAAAAAGCTGGAGCTGCCACAGCTCCAGAAATTGACATGTTTAGTCTACAGGTAATTGTATTTTGTCTGCCAATGGTTGATTGAGAAATGGGCATGAGACCCAACTCATGACAATTCATTCATTCATTCAACAGACATTTTCTGCATGCCTTCTGTCTTTGTTGCTTTGTATTGCTCTAACAAAATACCACAGACTCTGTAGTTTATAAACAACAATAGGAATTTATTTTTCACTGTTCTGGATGCTGGGAAGTCCAAGATCAAGGTAGCAGCAGGTTCAGTTGTCCCATGAGAATGTGGGCTCAGCTTCCAAGATGATGCCTTGAATGCTGTATCCTCCAGAATGTCCTCAAATGGCAAAAGGCAGAAGGATAAAAAGGGCAAACTCCCTCTGTCAAACCCTTTTATAAGGACACCTAATCTCATTCAGGAGGGAGGAGCCTTCATGGCCTAATCACCTCTTAAAAGGCTCATCGCTTAATACTATCACATTGACAACACCCAAATTTTGGAGGGAATGCTCTAAAATCATAGCACCTTTACATACCAGACACTGTTCTATGTTTTGGGGATACAGAAATGAACAAACACAAAAGTGTCTGTCCTCATATAGCCTACATTGTAGTGGGGGCGTGGGTTCAGACAAGGAACTAGGGCAGAAACGCGGAATGGCTAAATTAATGCAACAATTCAAGCAAGAGATGATGACTATAGTATTGAGAAGTTGTAGGGTTTCAGATATATTTTGAAAGCACAGTTGACAGCCTTTCTTGATAAATTGAATGGGTGGTACAAACAAATAGAGAAATCATGGGAGATATACAGAATAATTTTCCTGAGAAACTAAAAGAATGGAGTTGCTGTTAACTGGATTAGGCAGATGGCAGGATAAGCTGAACAGGGTAGTGGGGTCAGGAGTTCAATTTGGAACACTTAAGTTTGAGATGCTTATTAGACATACAGATGGATATATCAAATAGGCAGTTGGTTATAGAGATTTAAGAGAGTGGTCCAGATTGGAGATATAAATTTGTGAGACATAAGCATATAGTTGATTTATGTCTTGAGACTAGATGATATGACCATGAGACTGACTGTAGATGAAAAAGAGAATTAAGAAATGAGCCCTTAAGCTCAGATATGCAGTAGATGAGGAGAACCAGCAAAAGCAACAGGGAAAAATGGTCAGAAAGTTCAAAATTTTAAAAATATGGCTTCATGCAGATTAAGTGAAGAAAGTGTTTCAGGGAGGATGAAATGATCATATGTGTCAGAAGATACAGAAGGGTCAAAAAATGGAAATGGAAGCCGGGCTCGGTGGCTCAGCCTGTAATCCCGCGCCTTTGGGAGGCTGAGGTGAGTGGATTGCCTGAGCCCGCGGGTTCAAGACCGGCCTGGGCAAACGAGACCTCATCTCTACAATAAATCAAAAAAAAAAAATTAGCCGGGCGTGGTAGCGCGCGCCTGTAATTCCAGCTACTCAGAAGGCTGAGGCGGAAGGATCGCCGGAGCCCAGCGGGTCGAGGCTGCGGTGGCCGGGAGCGGCCACTGCACTCCAGTCTGGGCGAAAGAGTGAGACTCAAACTAAAAAAAAAAAAAAAAAAAAAAAAAAAAATGGAAATGGAAAAATAAACCCTGGATTTAGTCATATGGAAGTCATGAAAATTTGGGTTATAGGCAGTGTGATCCTGCTTATAATGGGTGGAAAGGAAAACTAGAGGAAAGATATTGAAGACTGTGAACATGGGCTAAACTTTCAGGTGTTTTCTTCTAAAAAAAAAAAATGGAAAAGAAAAAGCGAGAACTTGAGTAGTACCTAGAGGGGAAATCCAAGTCAAGAGAAGATTTATTTTATTTGTTCTTGTGTTTTCTCATTGAAGCAAGGTCATCAACTGAGATTAAGGTGGGGAAGAAAGAGTTGGTAGTATGAAGAAATAAAGACGGTATATTAGTCAAGGTTCTCCAGAGAAACAGAACCAGTAGAAAAAATATATATGAAGAGAGAGAGAGATATGTATTATGAAAATTTGCTCAAGCGTTTATGGAGACTTAGAAGTCCCATGATCTGCCATTTGTAAGCCAGAGAACCAGGAAAGTCAGTGGTGTAATTCAGTCTGAGTCCAAAGGCCTGAGAACCAGGAAAACTTCTGGTTTAAGTCCTAGCATCAGAAGACCCAAGAACTAAGAGCCCCAATGTCTGAGAACAGAACAAGACAAATGAGACGTCTCAAGTCAAAAAGGCAAAAAGTGATTTCCACCCACATTAATGAGGGTAGATCTTCTTGACTCAGTCTACTAACTCAATCTCTTCCAGAGATAGCCTCACCATACACATCCAAAAATAATGTTTTACCAGCTATCTTGGTATCCATTAACCCAGTCAAACTGACACATACAAATAACAACAGAAGGTATAAATGAGTTTATACCTTTATAAAGGTATAAATGAGTTTTCTGTCACAGAAGAGTGACAGAAAGAATGGACATAGAAAACATGATTGTGTTAGGGGAGGGAGGGGCACACCTCATCAGCAAGGGTACCTGCATAATAAACATTTATATACCTAACCCTGAATTATACCTCACATCTTTAAAATTTGAAAAAAGAAAAGAAAACATGATTGCAATGTAGCATGAAGGGTTCACCTAAAGCAATGGCCATTAATTTCAAATGAGAACAGTCCTGGTTGTAAGGTTTTCTCCTGGTGCATTTAGCTGAATGGATAGAAGCACAAGTAAAAGAGATGGATATGAGACATGAGGAGAAGCCACAGCAGAGTTTCTGGGAAAAATTTCTCATTTTTGAGTAGGAGTCGATACAGATCATGAGGGAACTAAGGCTTTTACAGTTTGAGCGACACACTCCTTCAGAAAAATAATTCAAAATTGCAAATGTAAAACTGTTTATAAAACTTTTTATTTAAAATGAGACCATAAATCACAAGTTATGACTTTAAAAATTCTAACATCACAAGTTCAGGAAAACAACACATTGATTTTATTAACTGCCTGGCAGACAGTCATGGATTTTTTCCCTAGGTTTTTTTGGCTGATTCTCTTTGATCACCTCTTTTAATGACAATGATTTTGTAATATTTTGTGCAGAATGATAAGTTAGTCTTTCCCCTAATATGGCTGATTACAATTTTTTTTATCATTGATGATTTAGAAGCATTAATTTTGCACCCAAACTCAATGTTAGTAATAGCAGAGAGATTTTTAGAATTGTTGTCAAATTTGGGTGAAACTGCTATCAAAATTCTTTTTTTCTTTTAATTTTTTGTATTTTAAAGATGTGGGGTACAATTCAGGGTTAGGTATACAAATGTTCATTATGCAGGTACCCTTGTTGATGAGGTGTACCCCCCAGCCCCCACCTCCACAGGCAGATTCCCACTACTGCCAATCCCGTTTCCCTGCTCCATGCAGGGATCTTTTTTATGGAGTGATTTGAGTTCTTCCGGGTATATTCCCAGTAGGGGAATGCAGGGTAATATGGAAGGTCGATTTTTAAATCTTTTATGAATCGCCACACTGTTTTCCACTAGTTTATACTCCCAGCAACAGTGTAAAAGTGTTCCCTTTTTGCCGCATCCTCTCCAGCATCTGTTGTTTTTTGAGTTGCTGATGACAGTCATCCTGACTGAAGTTAGGTGGTATCTCAGCGTAATTTTAATTTGCATTTATTTGATGACTAATGAAGCTGAGCATTTTTTCATGTATCTGTTGGCTGCTCGTATGTCTTCTTTTGAGAAGTGTCTATTCATATCTTTTGCCCACTTTGCAAAGGGACTGTTTGTTTTTTCTTTTCAGCACGTTTGAGTTCCTTATAGATACTAGATGTTAGACCTTTGTCTCACATACAGTTGGCAAATATTTTTTCCCAGTCTGTGGACTGTCTCCCTGCTCTCTTGATGGTTTCTTTGGCTTTGCAGAAGCTTGTCAGTTTGATGAAGTCCCACTTACCTATCTTATCTCTTATGGCATGGGCATTTGGGATTTTGGTCAGGAATTGGTTACCAGTTCCAATTTCCACAAGGGTGTCTCCTGCATTTTCTAAGGTTCTTATAGTTTTAGGTTTTACATTTAAGTCTTTGATCCATTTAGAGTTGATTTCTGTGCATGGTAATAGGCAGGGATCTTGTTTAATCTTCTCCGTGTGGTCAGCCAGTTTTCCCAGCACCATTTACTGAATAGGTTCTCCTCTCCCCAGTCATTGGTGGTGGAGGTTTTGTCGAAGATGATTTGGCCATCTACGGGAAACCCACAGCCAGCATATTGCTAAACAGACAGAAATTGGAACCATTTCTCCTGAAGACCAGAACAAGACAAGGATGCCCACTCTCACCCCTCCTTTTCAACATAGTTTTGGAAGTCCTAGCTAGAGAAATCAGACAAGAGAAGAAGATCGGCAGTATCTAAATAGGAAAAAAGGAAGTGAAGTTATCCCTCATTGCAGATGACATGATTGTATACCTTGAAAACCCAAGAGAATCTGTCAAAAACCTCCTTGCACTGATAAAGAACTTTGGCAAAATCTCAGGATATAAAATCAATGTGCAAAAGACAGTCACATTTTTATATACCAACAACAAAGAGAAACCCAAATAAAAAGCACAACCCCATTCACAATAGCCAAAAAAAAAAAAAAAAAATCAAATACCATGGCATCTTCCTAACCAGAGACATAAAAGACCTTTACAATGAAAACTACAAAACGTTACTCAAAGAAATCTACGATGACACAAACAAATGGAGAAATATCGCATGCTCATGGATAGGAAGAATTAACATTGTTAAGATGTCTGTCCTACCCAAGGCAATCTACAGATTTAATGCAGTACCCATTAAATTGCCAGCAGCATTCTTCTCAGACGTGGAAACAACAATACAGGAATTCGTATGGAAACATAAACGATCACAAATCGCCAAAACAATCCTCCGCAAAAAAAGAGTAGGAAGTATCACACTGCCAGACTTTAAACTCTATTATAAACTACAATAATCAACACAGCCTGATATTGTTACAAGAACAGGCATATAGACCAATGGAACAGGATAGAGATTCCAAAAGCAAAACCTCAATTTCTCAAAATTCTTTAGTAGATGATGAAAAAAGTTTTCTCAGGTTTTCTTGTGCAGAAATTATTCTTTGAATTGGACAGTCATAAACCAGTTTGTGGGATGGCTTCCTAGTAATGGAAAGTTCAGTTTTATATTATTTTTGTCAATGTTATCATTTCATGACAAGTTACAAAGAAACTTAATTTTTTCCAATAGGTTTATGTAATTCATTCCTGTTAATTAAGTAGATTATCAAACAACTCAAGGCTTTTTATTGGGTGTTTGTAATTATCATGCCGATAGCAGAAAACTTCCATTTTGATAAGTATAAATGAAAACCAAAATTTCCTCTTATAATTTTATGTTTGATGTTGGAAGAAATTTTTCACAGACTAGCTTTCTGGCTTTGAATTTTTCCAACTTTGTTTGTTCTTCAGTATCACATATTTCTGGCGCTGGGCATAGTGGGGTATATAATACTGTGATATGATCTCTGTTCAAAACCTTCATTTCCATACATTCCCAGTGCCACCTGACACAGGGGGCAGTGTAACAGAAGTTATTTTGGAGTCGAGATAGTGACCTTAACTGAAAGTGGTTAAAATATATTTTCGAATTTTACAAAACCTATGACCATGCGAACACATTCCTGTTTTGTGAGAGGCTCAGGAGAAAAATGTCTTTCTTACTCCTCTGGACTTTATTGTACCTTCAGACAATACCTAGAATTGCTGCAGCATGTTGCTCCCAGTCTGAAGATGAAGCCAGTTCTAAAGATGACAAAGCAAAGATAGAGACTACTCGGATACCTGATGATGATATGAAGCCATTTTTGAACCAATTCTGGAGCCTACCTAGTCCCTGTACTTCTTGTTATGTAGGATAATAAATTATCTTATTCTTTAAACCATTTTGATCTGTGATTTCTACTACATATAGCCAAAAAGCATCTTAATTCTCTTTGGTTTTTTTATGGGACTTTTTGTGGGTTTTTTGGTTTTGTTTCATCAGAGTCTCACTCTATCGCTCAAGCTGGAGTGCAGTGGCACACTCACAGCCACCGCAGCCTCGACCTGCTGGGCTCAAGTGATCCTTCCACCTCAGCCTTCTAAGTAGCTGAAAGTATAGGCACACGTCACCACATCCAGCTAATGTTTTGGTTTATTGTAGAGATGAGGTCTCGCCAAGTTGACCAGGCTGGTCTTGAATCCGTGGGTTCAGGCAATCCTCTCACCTCTGCCTCCCCAAGTGCTGGGATTACAGGCATGAGCCACTGTGCCCGGTCAATTCTCTTTGTTTACTCTCCTCTAAATACTTATTATTCTCTAAAATTATTTTTTGAGTTTACTTGTTTGGGCTTTTTTGTCTGTCTAAATGTAAGTTTTGCAAGACTATCTTGTCTAATATAGTATCAAAAGCAAAAATAATGTCCAGGTCATAGATGTTCAATAAATATTTGTTGAATTAGACAAATGAATGAATGAATGAATGAATGATGTGTGATGTTAATGTGAATGAGGCTGACAATGAGTTTTTGCTTTCATTAAGTTTTACGCTCCGAACTATGCACCCTCACTGGAAAGAGCCCATTTCAGTGAATATATTCTCCTGGTTTTTGTGATTGTTATGCTGTGGCACTGCCATTGCAGACAGGTCGCTGTTCTAGTCAGGGCCAATGACCCACTGATTCCATCCTGTCAACAAAGGCCAGAATGCTCTGGGAGCTGAATGCGCAAACCCAAAGTTTGTATTGTCTTGCCTCTGTATGTAGTACTAAATTATGGGCTATCTAATAGTTAAAGTAGCTAGACCTCTTGCTGGGGAAAAGAAATCGAGCATTTTCTTTGGAGAGTAACTTTTGGCTCCTATGTATGCTTTGTTCCTCACATCCCATCTGTCACCATGTTCTGACATTTCCCTGGAGAGAACATCATGTGTGTTTGCCCTCTTCTATTCATTCCCTGAGTAGGCTTTTTCCTGGAGTTGTACAGTATCCTCAGCAGTTTCAGAAATGTTCTCCAGCAACCTACTCTCCCCTCTAGCCAGTTTTATCCTTTATCTCTCACGTTAATGACTGCTTTCTACCAAAGAGCTTTAGTGGCTTCCTGCGGCCCTGGAAGTTAAGACTGCATTAGTTTCCTCTAAGCCTTAAGAAAAAGACATTAGATTTCCTGGAGACAATGACTGAGGACTATAGTCTTGGTGCTAGTGACAGCAGCCAATTCCTATTTAGAGGATTAGCAAGGCACAGTACTACTCTGTAAACTGGAGAATATCATCTAAATATGAATTCACTCATTCATTCATTCATTATTTACTGGGTACTTACTATATGCCAGATACTATGGTCAAAGCTGGACAAAATAAGAAACAGTCCTTGCCTTCATGGTGCTCACCATCCAGTAAAGGCAAAAGACACATAAATGGAGCTTTACAATTCAACGTAATGCAGGTATCATTCAGTTTTAGGAGAGCCCTTAGAAGAGTGACCCAAAGAGGTACACAGAAGCAGTGAATCCTATGGTAAACTGACAAAGATGAGTACAAATTAGCCCAGTTTTGATAGAATATTGACAGAAGGTAATCCAAGGAAAGAGAACAGCATGCACTAAGGCCTAAAAGCAAGAAAGTGTATGGCACATTAAAGGCACTAAGAAAATCAGTGTAGCTGATGAGATAACTGGGAGAGTAGAGTTGGTGGATGGATGAAGAAAGAGAGGCAAGAAGGAACCAGAGAATGATGAACTTTTAATATCTTAAAGATATGTTCAAGAAATTAGATGCTGCTCCAAGGGAAATCCAGCAAGGAAGTAGCATGGTCAGATTTGCATTCCAGAATCATTGCTATGGCTTCAATGTGGAAAATGGATTGGAGAGGCATTTGTGATTGGGAGCTCAAATAGGAGGCTGGTGTAATTTTAGGTAAGAGCTAACAGTGGCTTGACCTATGATGTTAAAGGTGGACATGGAAAACATTAACATATTTGAAATATATTTTGGAGGCATGGTTTACAGAACTTGGTGACTAATTATTTCTCTGGGAGCTGAAGAACGAAGAGAGGCTAAATAAAGATGGAGATAGGCAAGAATTTCATAAACAGGACAGACAAAGCACTACGAATTAAAGATTGATACACTGACTTCATTAAAATTAAGAATTTCTGTGCATCAAAAGTTATCATGCAGAAATTGAAAAGGCAAAGCAAGGACTAGAAGATAATTTACATATATCTGAGAAAGAACTCATATCTAGAATATATAAAAGAATTCTACACGTTAAGAAGAAAAAAGCCAACCAAATTTAAAATTTGGGTAGGAGACTTGAACAGTCATTTTACAAGAGGATTCCTAAATGATCAATAAGTATATGAAAAGGTACACAAGATTACTAGTCATTAGGAAAATACACATTAAAACCACAGTGTATCACTACACTGCCAGCAGAATGGTTAAAATATTAAAAGACTGACAATATCAAACCTTGGAGAAAATGTGGAACAATCAGATCTCTCATACACTGCCAGTAGGAAAGTACATTAGTAAAACTGGTTTGTAAAACAGATTGGCAGCAGCTGGTAAAGTTAAACATATATCTATCCTATGACTGAAAAGCTCCACTTCTGGGATAAATAGATGGCTATGCCTACAAAAATACATGTATGAAACTGTTAATATTATTATGAGTCCCCAACTGGAAACAACCAAATCTTTATCAACTATAGAATAAATAAGTAAATTATGGTATATTCTTGCAATGAAATATGACAGAAAGAAATTTTTTTAAAAGAGAGAACTACTGATACATCCAATGACATAAGTAAATCTCACATATACAATTTTTGTGAAAAGCAAAGAGTACCTATGATATCCCACTCATGTGAGCAGGCACCACTAATAAAAGATGATAAAAATTTTAAAAAGTAGTTATCTTTCGATGCTGGTACTGACAGAAAAGGGATACTAGTGAGCCTTCTGAGCACTAAAAACATCCCATATCTCAATGTGGGCAGTGGTTATATACATGTACATACATGCAAATATTCGTTGAGCCTTACACATTGATTACTTGCACATTATTTGAACATAATTACAGTATATTGAGACATGTATATGGGTTCTAGGAAGAGGTTGAAGAAGTCAGATTTGGATGTTCTTAGTTGTAACTGTCTAATCACACTGAAATAAATCAGACCAAAACTTAGGAGAGAGTTCTAGACCTGATTCTTCAACCAATGTATCTTTTCCACACACAAATATACACTGATGCCATAAAATAAGATGAAAGCATGGTGCCCATAAGATTCAAAATCATGAGTGATCTTTGCTTTTAGAAATTCTCATACAAAAAATAGAGTGGAGTAATAAATAACATTGGTGAAAAATAGCAAGACCGGTCGACAAAGGGTCTTAAATCTTAATGTGAAAAGTTGAAAATTGATTTGAGATGTAGTGAAATGCTATTATGGGTTCTTGAGCCTGGGAAGAACACAATGCCTTTTTTAAAGTGGATTATTCTTGTAGCCATAGGAAAGATGCACACAAAAAAGGGCAAGACTGCCGAGGGAAGGGTCAATGAAGTGGCCAGATGCAGTCATTTAGGCTTGAGGTCAGAAAGGCCCGTCCAGAGGAGGCCCAATGGGAATGAAGAGAAGACTTAAGACCAAGAAAGTGTGTAGAAATAGTCAGCAGAACTTGCTGGCTGATGATATAGGAGTATGAAGGAGGAAGAAAAATAAGAGCCTAACTTAGCTGAAATATGAGTCAGCAGACTTCTTCAAACCAGCACTCAAACCTATTTCATAGTTATTGAGAGCATTTAATGAGGTAACACGTATAAAGTGGTTAGCACAATGCCTCACACATGCTAAGTAGTCAGTTACGTTAGCTGCTATTATTCCATCCACAGCTGCTCACTGTTGGAGAAATTCATGCCACCAGGCAGGGTGGCTGTGTTTTAAATTCATGGCTACCAACCTCAAGTGGGTTCTTAACAAAGCTTACTCCTTCTCTTGCTGTACCCAATGTTTCAAATCTTTTTCATCTTCCTCAGGTGCCTTGCCCAACTTCACCCTTTTACTCTCAGTGCAACTTAGTTTCTCCCGTGACCAAGAAAAGAGATGCCATTAGAACATCTGTTGAGCCGCTCTCGACAGTTCTAACCAGCCCATCCATAACTGTGACCGCCTCTGTCCTATCCTCTCCTTCTCACCTGCTGTTGCCATAAAGAGGTGTGCTGTACCAAAGACCAGTACCCTGGAGAGCACCACTTCTTGCCTTTTAGGGACCTTTAAAACAAATTTGGGTCCAATCCCACACCTGTCTCTTTAACCTCTTCATATCAAGAGCAAAGACAATAAAATGGAGGGCTCTTACTGCCTAGGTTTACACACTGGCTCTGTCACTTACCAGTTGTGGAAGCCTGGGCCAGCCTCTTAACCTCTCAGCACCACCATGTCTTCAACTGTGAAATGGAGACAATACAAGCATCATTTTATAGGGTTACTATGAGATTTCAGTGAGATGATACATGAAAAGTGCTTAGCCAGGACTCAGTATATGTTACCTAATGTTATTTCTTGCTCCTTGAATCTATCAGTATTCTAATATTCTCAAGTGTCTTTCATTTTGAAAAGAAAGCCCTTGTGGTTTCCACATACTCTTCCAAATATTGCCTCATTTACTTACTGCAATATAACAAATGAATGAATAATCTATACACATTGTACTCAGTCCCTTCCTTCCCCATTCATTCTTCAAATTCTTCCAATCTTGTCAAGGTCACAACTGATCAGAATGTTACAGAATCTAAGAGACACTCTTCTGTCCTCACCTTATTTAACATTTCTGCAGAATTTCCGTGGCTTCTTGAGCATGACCTCATTAACTCCTCACTGCCATTGACTTTAGGACCCCACTCCATGATCTTGGTTTTCCTCCTACCATTCTATCATATCTTACACAATCTTTGCTGCCCAAACCCCCTTTACCTGAACCTTATTTACCAGTGTCCTTTAAGGCTCTGCCCTAGACCCTCCCATGACTTCAATTGCTACCTTCATTAGTCACAATTAACTGTTATGCTATGGTCACAAATTAGTCCTGAAGTCTCAGAGACTAAACACACAACAATGGTTTGTTCTTATTCATAACTAATGTGGGGACCTAGGATGACACTTTGTCATGTCCCAATCTCATAATATGTCTTCAGCTATATGCTGATGGAGGAGAAAGATAACACAAAAATGAATAATATAATCTGAAGTGACAATAATTATTAGAAAAAAAAATTAAATGAAGTAAATGGGATCACGAGTGTGTTAAGTCACAATCCCAGAGGGGCCTCCAAATGTTAGGTCAGGCTCACTGGGAGTGTGGGTGTCTGATGTGCAATCCAATGCCACGTGAAACATGCAAAGAATTGCACAGAAGTTAGATTACAATATACAGTTTATTTAGAAAGTAAATTAGAGAGAGAAAGAGGAGATTCACTCCCCAAGGTAGGCAAGGGGGGCAAAGCCAAGAAACATGGTGAGGATCGTAGCTCAAAGAACACATGGCCACACCTGAGTCTTGTAAGTCAACAGCAATTGGCAGCTCATGGTTGAGTCCTTTTAATCCTTCCCTTTGATGGGGAAAGGTCATTAAGTTGATTGAGTTGTGGTCTGCTCCACATCATCACAAACGGGCAGGTATGCGCAGGTACTGACATCAGCTGATGGACAGCAGGCAGGTGGGTGGGTTAGTCACAAGACTGCTGCCATGGTGGTGGGGTCTGTGTTTTACAAAGGTCATGAAGATCTGATTAGGTTTACCTGCATCTTATGGGTGGAGGAAAATACTTAAAATAGAAAAGCTAATTAGTGCAAAACAAGCTGGGGTGGGGATTGTGAAACAATTATCAATAGCTACCTCTGAGAAACCGGTTCTGTCCTTGGCTAATGATTAGAGGGTAAGTAAAGTGAACTGCTAGAAAAACATGAGATTTAGGCAATGTCAAAATGGCTGATCATTGGGTATGTTAGAACCATGTAACCTTTCAGAAGTGATAGGTAGTGCTGCTCTAAGTAGAATGATCAGAGGCATGTCCCCCTGGAAAGGTAGCATTTGAACAGTGCCCTGAATAAAATGGCACAGCAATGCATAAGAATATATTCCCCAGGACAAGGGAAGAACAAACAGAATGGCCCTGAGGCAGGAATGAGCTTGAGGAGATCTAGGAAAAATAAGAAGAATGAACGAGGGGTAGGGTGATAGGGCCTGAACTTGGAAGAACAGTCAGGGTCAGGTCATGAGGAGCTTTGTTGGCCCTGCTAAGGAGTTTGGATTTTAATCTGAGTGCAATGGAAAGTCTTTAAAGAGTTTTGAGAAGCAAGGGCAACATGATCTTATTTACACTTTTGAAAGATCATTCTAGCTGCATTGTTGATAATAATTTCTGATGGTTTGAGAATAGAAACAGGGATCCCAAGTAGGGGACTGTGGCAATTGTCCGAGAGAGAGGATGGTGACTGGAGCTAGAAGGATCACCGTAGAGGTGGCAAACAGAAGTGTTTGAACTGTGGATGTATTTTGAAAATAGAGCTGCCAGAGCTTCTGATAGACTGGATGTGAGGAGTGAGAAAGAGAGAGGAATCTGGTAAGACTCTTAGGTTTTCAGCTCAAGCACTTGGATAGATACCATTTATTGTGGTAGGGAAGATGAGAAGCAGGCGTAAATGTAAAGATGAAGAGGATTCAACTTATATTTCTTTGGACAAATTACATTTCAATGGACAGATGTCCACCAAGTGGGAGCTATTGGCAAATAGATGATATAAATCCAAGGGACTGGATGTGTCACAAGCATGCCAAAAGGAGGATGCTTGAAACCAAGTTCAGAAGCTTCCAGCACCCTCTCTCCAACCTGTATCTCCTCCCTTGATCCCTAGTTCACCAGAATGTATTACCACACACAAAATTGTTGGTGTGAAAACCTGCACACTGGCTGGGCTTGGTGGCTCAGCCTGTAATCCCAGCACTTTGGGTGGCCGAGGCGAATGGATTGCCTGAGCCCGCGGGTTTGAGACCAGATGGACAACTTGGCAAGATCTCGTCTCTACAATAAATAAAAAATCAGCTGGGTGTGGTAGCGCTTACCTGTAGTTCCGGCTACTTGGAATGCTGAGGCAGAAAGATTACTGTAGCCCAGCAGGTCAACGCTGGGGTGGCCTTGAGCGTGCCACTCCACTCCGGCCTGGGCAATGGAGTAATATTCCATCTAAAAAAAAAAAAAAAAACCCTGCACACTATTGTTATTTTTTCTTCTTCATACCCAAACACCCAGTTAATCACTAAATTCTAATTGGTTTCAAAGACAAATTAGTTCTTGAATCCCACCACTTTTTACAGAAATAATCATGTCTTTCCACTGCTTAAAACTATTCACAGGCTTCTCATTGCTTAAAGATAAATCCAGTCCCTTTCCATGACTAACAAGGCTTTGAGTGAGTGAACCACTGCGATCTCTTCAAGCGTTACCTCATATCTCGTGTGGCTCTTTCTGGTGCACTTCTGCTTCTGTCACATGGGTCACACCGGTCTTCTTTCAGATCCTGGAACTCACCATAAATACTCTTCTCCAGACCTTTTTTGTTGTTTCTCAAATACTCTTTATCCACTTCTATGTAAGTTAATTGTAATAGGCATTGAGGGCATCATAGCATAGTGGTGACAGGGACAGACTCTGCAGCTGCAGAATCTTGGAGAACTGCCTAAATTTGCTGTGTGTCTCAGTTTCTCTATTTGTGCAATCACAATACATGACTTTTGTGAGGATTAAATGGATTGGACCATGTAAAGCCTTTTAAATAGCACCTGGCACAGAACAAGTACCCAATAAACTGGTGCTCTTATTATTCATTCTTCTGGATCCAGTTGCAATGTCCTGTCCTCAGGCAGGTTCTCTTTTGATGCCAGCAGCCCTAGACATTGCTAAGTCACCCTGGTAGATGTACCCATTGTCCTCTCTTTATGTCTTCATCTCTCTGTAATGATTGTAATTTCATGTAACCCTGAAGTTAGAGCTTCTCCTATCTTGGACCACCTTCCTCTGGCAGTTCAACACAGTGTTCAACATATATAAATAAATAAATTAGTACACGTGTCACACACTTCTAGACACAGGGATTCTCAGAGATGTCTTATACTCAGTCACACACACACACACACCCCCCAGCTCTGTTAACAAAGTTTCAAAATTCATCACTTAAAGCAGTACAGTAACACAAGTATTACCCTATTAAACACAGTGTGTCACATATATTACTATAGCGAGTCATTCACACACCTCGTTCCGTTAAAAGTGGTTTCAAAATCAAGGCAAAATAGTAACACCTCGTCTTTACAAAAAAGTTAGCTGGGCATGGTGGTGCTTGCCTATATTCCCAGCTACTCAGGAGGCTGAGGCAGAAGAACTGCCTGAGCCCAGGAGGTTGAGGCCAGTGAGCCATGATCATGCCACTGCACTCCAGCTTGGGTGACAGAGCAAGACCTTGACTCAAACAAACAAAAATAACCCAGTTTCACATATGCCACTAAAGTAAGCTGTACATGCACCACACACTGCAAAATACAGTAAGATGTCCCTATGCTCTGTACCACATGCCTATAGCTATGTCAACAAAGTATCTTCTCGGGGGCATATTTGGGAAGGATAGGTCAGAGTTTATTTCAGAAGTCGCTGTTGCTCTATCTTTCTTGTGCCTTCTCGATGTTCCCATTTCTACTTCATTTCACGACTTGCAATTCCCACAGGGCCATTTCCATAGTCCCAGGGATGAACACACAGGATCTCCCAGGAAATCCATTATGGGTCCAATCTAGTGCTAAATAATGTTTATTGTCCTGGGGCTGGAGCCCTGAACAGTCCCCATCCTAACAGAGAGCACCCCACCTTCACACCTCCTCTGTGCAGATTCCCACTTAGATTTAGGGAGGGTCCACCCTTGCCAAAAGACACAGGGCAGGTCTTTGGAAGAATTCATTCCTTCCCCAGACCTACAGCTTGCTTTGGCTCTCCAATTCCTGTTCCTTCCCTCTGTCTCCCTGTTGGAGTGAAGGCTCACTTACATGCCTTCTCTTTCCAGGTGATCCGATGAGTAATTATTGGGAAGACACAAGGCCTCCATATGGACATCTGTGCAGCCCCAAAGGATAAATATAAATTCTCCAAACAGGGTTGTCTACATCCTTATTAAGGAAAAGAAACATTTCCTGACTCCACAGTGATCAGCTCAGCTGACCCAGGAAGCACTGGAGGTAGCATTTTACTCTATTATGCAGATCTGTGTCTGTTCCCCTTTGTTCATTTTAGTGCTTTCAAGACTGTGCCCCAGGGCCTGTAGGTGCATAAGAAATGGGAGCCATTACTGGGCTGTTTGCCTCTTAATAGCCACCACTTAGCTACACAAACACCTGGCAGAGGCTTAGAAATGAAAGGGTTTCTTTTGTCTTGCCTTTTTTGAATATGGTCACTTTGCTGAGCAGAGTGCTCAGCTGTAATCTCCTCTCACTGAAGGGGGTCCAAAGTGAGAATCTAGAATCCTCTAAGTGACAGCCTGGTTTAGAGATGCTGATGGGACAACAGCAGGTTATCTGTACTATGATTTGAAAGACTTTTTTTAATATTTATTTTTGCCTCAGACTGGGAACTCAGTGTTTGTCCCCACATCCCAGTACCTGGCACACGGTAAGTGCTTGATGAATATTTAGTCAAGGAATGAAGCTTCCAAAAGTGTGGTTGAGTGCTCACATACTTAGATAAGTGATGAGAACTCAGAGAGCTCAAGTGGCGAGGAACACGTGAGCAGAAAGGAGACAGGCCAAGCTCACTGTTTGTTAAGGTAAAGTTGTGAAGAATTTTTCCTGCCAGTTACCATTGGTCCAGGTGGGAAAGTCAAGTCTGGAGGCCTAGAGGCTGGAACCCAGACAGAAATTCAATGTCATGAAGCGGCAACTTGCCCAGGGAATCAAGCACCCTGGTAAGGAATTGTTAGGTTAAAGATCTCAGTGGAACATCCAAAAATGTTAGGTTAAAGATTTCAGTGGTACCTCCAAAAATGATAGGTTAAAAATCCCAGTAGGGCCTCTAAAATGTTAGGTCAGACCCACTGGGGTGGGGTTGTGCGATCCAGTGCCATGTGAAAGATGCAAAGAATTGCACAGAAGTTAGATTGGAAAATATATCTTATTTAGAAAGTAAACGAGAGAGAGAGAGAGAGAGAGAGAGAGAGAGGAGACTCACCTCTTCAACGTAGGCGAGGGAGCCAAAGCTTAGAAACATGGCGGCCATAGCTCAAAGAACCAAGTGGACACACCAGAGTTTAACAAAGCAATGGCAACTGGCTACTTGAGATGGAATGCTTTTAAGCATTCCCCTTTGATGGGAGTAGATCATTAAGGTGGTTGGGTGGTGGTCTGCTCCACATCATCATGGAGGGGCAGATAAATGCAGGTACTGACATCAGGTGATAGAAGCAAGATGGGTGGGTTAGTCACATGACTGCTGCCATGGTGATGGGGTCTGTCTGTGTCATGAAGGTTCCAAAGGGCTGATTAGGTTAACTTAGGCCTTATGGGTGGAGGCAAATACTTGAAATAGAAAAAGCTAATTAGTACAGGACAAGCTGGGGAGGGGTTTGTAAAACAATTATCAATAGCTACCTCTGAGAAACTGGTACTGTCCTTGGCTAGTGGATCAGAAGGTAAATTAAAGTGAACTGCTAGAAAAACATGGCAGTTCTAAGCAATGTTAAAATGGCTGCTCATTGGGTATACTGACTCCATGTTATGTCCTTTCAGGAAGTAGTCCTGGAGAACCTAGTGGTGGGATACTGGAGTTCAGAACCTTCTCCACTCAGGGACAAGCCCACATGAACTCATCAGCAGAAGTCACCTATTCACACATCCAGCATATGGCTCCTAAATGCAAAAAGTATGGGGTCTGAGCAATGGGCTAGACACTGGCAGTAAAATTTGTGTCTCTTATCATTTTAAGATAGAGATTATGCATCTTGTTTAAGGTCAGAAAAAGACTGTAAGTGTTAGCAAGATAGAACCCCCAAGTGGGTTCAGGAAACCAATTGAGTTGTGGGAAAGTTTGCAAACTAGAGGCTGGCAGCCAGGCAGCTCCTGACAGTCAGGGATGACAGAATTGGAAAGGATGCTTGCATTACCCTGACCTCCTAGACACAATCCCTTCATTCCGATGCACGTTCCTTTGCATTTGCTTTTGTCTTTCCTCTCTTTTTTCTGCCAATTCCATGCCTCCTTCTTTTCCTTCTCCCCTTTATTTTTCTCCTTTTCCATCTTCTTATTCATATTAAATAGGTAATGTCTGAATACCTTCTCATCATGTAAGATTCTCACATTACCATTACTCCTCTAATGCACAGCTCAAGACTTATGTTCTAAGATGTCCTTCTGATCCCAACTTTATTCTCATGTTTTTAATGCATCCCTTTGGAACTTCAAATTCTGTGTTTTTCTTGTACTTTTGTCCCATTACCACCATGACCTCAATTACTTTTATTTTGCAAACTTTCTAGAACTTCATTTATGTCCATTACAAGCTTTTAAGGACAGGATCTATTTCCTTATTAAGCTCCATTAACATTCATTCATTAATTGAATTTATTCATTCAAAGCACCCATTGAGTACCTAGTCTGTTTTAGATACCTGTTAATCTATAGATTAATTGCTTTCAAAAGGATAAACACAGGAAATATATTTATTTATTTTTATCATTTTTGAGACAGGGTCTCACCCGGTCAAGCTGACTGGAGTGCAGCGGCCAGATCATAGCTCACTGTAGCCTCAACCTCTTAGGTTTAAGCAATCCTCCTACCTCAGCCTCCCAAGTAACTGAGCTACAGGTATGTGCTACCAGCTCAGAAATTTTTTTAATTTTTTTGTGGAGATGGAGTATCACTATGTTGTCCAGGCTGATCTCAAACTCCTGAGCTCAAGTTATCCTCCCGCCTTGGCCTCTTAAAGTGCTGGCATTACAGGTGGTGAGCCACTGTGCTCGGCTGGGCAATCATTTATTTTTAGTGTTTTAGTCTGTTCAGGATTCTTTAAGAAAATACCATCAACTGGGTAGTTTATAAACAACAGAAGTCTATTTCTCATAGTTCTGGAGGTTGAGAAGTCCAAGATCAAGACTGTAGCATAGTCAGTGATTGGTGAGAGCCTTCTTCCTGGTTCTTAGATGGCACCTTCTAACTGTGTCCTCACATGGTCAAAAGGGCTAGCTAGTTCTCTGGGGTTCACTTTATAAGGACACTAATCCCAATCATAAGGGCTCTGCTTTCATGAGCTAATCACCTCCCAAAAGGCTCCATCTTCTAATATTATCACCTTGAGGGTTAGGGTTTCAACATAAGAATTTTGGGGAGACACAAACATTCTGACTATAGCAGTCTGTAACCTAAAAGAATAAAGGAAAGTGGTGAATATGTGAATGCTGATTAAGCAACCAAACTCAACTCAATTTTATTTTATGACTAATAGGAGGTCTAGCATAACTTGATGGGCCTTTTGGGAGGTGATTAGCTCATGAAAGCAGAGCCCTTATGATTGGGATTAGTGTCCTTATAAAGTGAACCCCAGAGAAC
>CAUYQG010182047.1:0-23442 GCA_963574415.1 Tarsius wallacei
TTCCTAAAAGCTCTAAAAATTGACCTTCCATATGACCCCGCAATCCCCCTACTGGGAATATACCCTGAAGAACTCAAATCACTCTATAAAAAAGATACCTGCACACGTATGTTTATCGCAGCATTGTTCACAATAGCAAGATCATGGAGCCAACCTTGCTGTCCATCAAAAGAGGACTGGATTTTAAAAATGTGGTACATATACACAATGGAATATTACGTGGCCATAAAAAAGAACAAAATCATGAATTTTGTAGCAACCTGGATGGAATTAGAGTTTATAATACTGAGTGATCTCTCACAGAAACAAAGAACTGAGTATCACGTGTTCTCACTCATAAGTGGACCTTGAACAACTATCGTAATACTATAAGAAAAGGATTGACAGTGGCGGGAAACTATGGGGGGGGGGCAGGGAGGGGAAGGAAGGTGGGATTAACAGTAGTCAATATCTGTCTGGGGACGGGGGGGCATGCCTTATCAACAAGGGTACCTACACAATGCATATTTGTATACCTAACCCTTAACTGTACTCCACAATTTTAAAATAAAAAATATGTATTAAAAAAATTTAAAAAAGAAAAACTTGCCTAATCTCTTGACAAATGCATTGAGGTGTTCTCCCTCTTTCTGGATACCCAATTCAACCCTAGACCTATTCACCTTAGGAGGTAAAGCCCCTGATATTGCCCCATCAGGCTCTGAACATCAGCATCTAGCTAAGCTATCTCCTTATCATTTGCCAGAAAGCCAGGAAGGGGCTCTGGCCATCTGTTTTCTCTGTGGCAGGGGTACCCCCTGCCATTCATCCCATCTAAGAACTGCAGCATAATCATGAGAGGGAAATACACCCCTTAGTAGCCAGTCAAGGTCCCCATGAGTGGGATTATGGGTGGCCACCAATCTCTCCAATTCTTCTCTCAACTTGGTGGGATCTTCTGAAAGTGGGGGCCAGAGGGATTTATAATTTAAAAAATCTGTGACTTGAATTCTAAACTAAGTCTATAACCCTAAGTGTGTATCTCTATTATATATATATATATAGTTACAAAAGCATATTTACTTTTAATTTTCTTATTTATATGTTAAGTATAATTATTGCATTATTATGTATTAAGTGTAATGCATTAGGTATAGTTATATACCCCCACATCAATGTAAACTGTCATATATCTTTATAGTAATACTTTGACCGATATACATGTGTGTTTTTTCTGTTTCTGTTCTTGCGTGTGCATGAAGAGGTTGGGGGGGTCTAAATATTTGGTCTTTAAAATATCTAAGCATGTAAAATAAATTAAAGATGTATGAGATAAAAGAAAAAGATCTACTGCTGTTCAGGGAACACGAATTCTTTGAGGAGGGGGTCTAAGATACATTAGCAGAAGGCATTGCACAGGGACATCTGGAGCTGACGGTATCTGATTACAAAGCCCTGGGAGATAGGAGAGGTTGTAAGACACAGCAAGGCTCGCCTTGCTGCGTGTTCTTGGAGCCTGTGCCAGATTTTCTTCCTGGCTATCAGCTTTTACACAATGACCTGTGTGCTTTCAGTTTTAAGTTCAGGCCAAAGGGCTTTCTGTAAATCACCCAGGGAAAGGGAGGTTAAAGGAAGCAGCTGATGTCCAAGGGGTTTTCTAGAGAGATTGGAAGAGTGAAGCAGTTTTGTTGAGAAGATAGAGGAAGAGGGAGAAGCAGAGGAGATGGGGCTGGATGTTGAGGAAGGGGCTTTAAAAACAGGGACCCAGAGATCCAGTAGGCCTTCTGGTGGGTCAGGGACAGAAAGTTGAGTATAAAGTGGGGTGTAAGTGGGTGAAGAAGGAGGATTTATAGTGAGATCACATTTTGTCTTTTGTTCTAGGTCTGCTTTTGGTTCTTTCATTTTGTTTAGGAAATGTTTAAGGCTTACCATAATCCTTTTCTGAGTTCTTCATTTTTATCTAATCTTCCTATAAATACCAGTAGGCCGGTTTTTAGAATGGAGCTTTCTAAACTTTTTTCAAATACAAAAGTCTTTCTAATTCAAAAGACTCATCTTCTGGCCATCAATAATTAGAATCTTTCTTGGTGTATATATTCCAATAGTGACTCAATCCAATAAGCCTTTTAATGGAAAGACTAGGAGGTAACTTTTCAGGCTTAGATGAAATCTTTACAAGGACATAAAGGGTATTCCTAGAATGGGTGCAAAAGATATAGCTACCATGATAGAAAAATTTATTCTCAGGTAGAGACTAAGAAAGCAGAGACCTTTGCTGCCATGGGTGGTAAATATGGTATTTGTGTGAACAGTCTCTCCAGTCTCTCATTGAATGTGAGACACCTTCAATCATAGACCCACTAATCTGTGACACCAGGAAGGCAATACTGGCATGGGAGCTTCCCAACACAAATCCAGGTAACAAGGTTGAGATGACAAAAGTCCTTATGGTCAGCCTTTTATGACAAAACTTCCTGAGGTTGCTGTGCTCAGACAGAGAGAGCGCTGCTTAATATCTTGTGTGTCTTGAGTCCCCAGCGTTTTCAGACTGGCTGCCTGACACAAAGTCAATGCTTTGTGCCCCTTGGATGGCAGAGACCAGAGAGGGTGTCCTCTTTGGTGAAAAAGCTAAGCTCTCAGGACATAAAACAAGATGAAAGGGGAAATGCATCTGGTTTTTTTGTATCAGGGGCCCACAGTATAGTTTGTCTAGACAGACCCAGGACTGATGAGTAAACTCACCAGTCTGTGGAGGCTGATTTGAACAGCAGGCTTACAAGGATCTATGCCTGTGTTCTCTACTCTATGGTTCCTCCCCTTATTAAAAATGGCTCAAAAAGACAAAGGAAGACAAAGACTACCTCTGAGACCAAAAGGATCATATAGAAATTCAGAGTACTCACAAAACACCAAAGGTTGTTTTTTGCACAAAGAACTAGTTTACAAATATTTTCTTCTGTCAATCCCAATTTAAATAGCATAAAAGACACAAAGAGTCTTACCACTCTCATCTTGACCAGCCCCCACAGCACTGATCTGGGTAGCTGATGGTAAGAATTTTTTACCTCTGGTGACCTTTTGTCAGAGGTCCAGGATTTCAGCTGCAGCAGTTCTGGAGCGAGCAATGTTCCAGCCAGTGAAGGATGACCCCATGTTGGGTGCTAACTTCTGTAGGGAAGCCACAGCACCTCCAGCCCCCCTTTTAGCTCTTAGTGGGCTCTTCAGCTGGATCTAGAAGCCAAACTGACACTAGGCGGATTAACAAGAGAAAGGTATACAAAGGCAAAGAATTTTGAAGGCAGCAAGGGAGAAGTGACTTATTACAAAGGGTCCTCAATAAGATTATCAGCAGGGGGAGTTCTTCCCCATCAAGCAAAATGACTGTGGTAGCTTCCTCTCTGTTAGCTAAGACATAGGCAGCCTGAAAATTATGGGCTAGGGATGCATACTAAACATGTTGTCTGAGGGACAAAGGTGCCAGCATTATCTATAAGGTTACCTGGGTGGCAAAAGACCATGTCAACTGGCTGATCAAAATGCCCTTTAAAACGTACTGTGTTCTAGCGTATCAGTATGTGAAGCATCTTGGCCCAGACTCCAACAGGACCAACGGAGACCATTTTAGCTAGCTGGGGAATTCCTCCCTGTCTGGCAGGAAATACCCTATTCAACCTGGGGGAGGTTGCCAGTCCAATCCCCATTCAAGTGTCCCCTCCCTTGGCTCAAGGTCTTGGGGAGTCCTAAACAGCATTTGTCATTGGTCCTTTATCCACTCCAGTAGAAGTGCATCTGGTCAGACTCTACAACTGTGGTTAATGGGCCCTCCTTTATGGTGGTTTCCAGTTGTGAGTACTTGTTTTAACTAAATGAAGGTTTCAAATAGCTTGAGGCAAAACCTTTGCCCACTCAGGTATTAAATTGTAAGAGTGACCACAGTTATGCCTTCAAAATGCCATTTTTCCTTTCAATCAACCCTGCCCTTTGGGGATTATAAGGCAAATGAAATCTCCAGTCTATGGTCCTTTCATGTGCCCAATCTTGAACATCATATCCAGTGAAATGTGTGCCTTGATCACTATCAATCTAATGACGGTACCCATGCATGACACTGAGTTGTTTCAAGCCCTTTATGGTGGCTGTTTGGGTTGTCCTTTTGCAAGGGAAGGCCTGCAGCCATTCCATAGCAGTATCTACATATGTTAGAGCACACTTTTGTCCCAAGCTTACTGGTGGGGCCCGATGTATTCTATCTGCCGGTCTCTCACAGGGGCGGCTGTCTTATGTACGTGTCCTGGTGTATGTGGGATGCAGTGGGGACATAGTTGGAAGCAAACGAAGCAGTCTGTTACTGCTGCCACTAAATCCGCCTAGTGGAGTGGCATTCCTGCTCCCTCTGCAATTTACCAGCCTAGTCATGCACTCGGATGCCCACTGTGTTTATGTACTCAATCGGCTTGCTCCAATGACTGTGAGGGATCCAGTGTTCTAATTTTTGCTAGATGTTACTGGGAGGTGAGTCTGACCATTGTGCTGAAACATGATACACAATTAGGCTCACAGTGGGTTCCTGTAGCTCTTCCAAACGTGCCTCCTCATAGCAGCTCCCCATAAGATTTTTAAAGCATCTTGGGCCCGTTGGGCAAGCCAAGTGGTAAGATCCTTGTATACTATCCAACTGTCTGTACAGAGGACTATGGGCCATGGCTCCTGGATACAAACCAACTATGCAGCCTGGAGTTTTGCCCATTAGCAAAGCAGCAGTTGTGGGTTCAACTTGCTGCAAGGGCTTATCACTCTCAGGACGTGTTGTTCAATTGGTAACTAACAGGTTTCAGCACCCTTCCATAGTTGTGACCAGAATCCTAGGAGAACTGCCTTCCCATGCTGGACTTGCCAGAGGGCCCAACTGGTCCTCTCTGGACTTACAGTCACATCCAAAGACATTGGTATTCCATGAAGGGGGTAGCCTAAACGTTGTGCCTGGGTCACCAGTATTTTGACCTTTTAAAACGTTTTCTCTCGTTCTTATTCCAGCACCAACTGAACTCCTTTTTTGCTAGTCAGCATAAAAGGCACAGACATTGAGCTAAATGTGGAATAAAAGCCTGTCAATAACCTCAAAGACCTAGAAAGCTGTCTGTTGTAGGTGTGGCAAACTGTTGTATTTTGTCAATGACTGTGCCTGGGATAAGGCGTGTCTTACCCAACCAAGTGACACCTAGGAACTTTACAGCTGGTCCTTGTATCTGTTGTGAGTTGATGGCCCATCCTCTGGATTGGAGAAAGGTGCACAATGAGTCAAAGCGTTACTGTAGCAATGACAAGCCTTCAGAAGTTGGCATAATATCACCGATATAATGAAACCATCATGCAACAGCAGGGGACAGTGGATATAGAGTTAAATCTCTAGCAATCATTCCATGATAAACAGTGGGGCTATGTAGATTATCCTGGGATATTTGGAATGTTGTTGGCCATTCCAAGCAAAAGAAATTGATCCTGTGAGTCAGGGTGTAAAGGGATACTGAGGCAGGCATTGGCTAAATCCAATACAGCATGGTAAGTGCCCATAGTTTATATTAGTTGTTCTATCAATTGAGTTACATTAGGCACAGTAGCTATAGCTTGGGAACCATCTTATTTAATTTCTGGTAATCTACCTTCATGTACCAGGTGCCATCAGGTTTCCTCACCAGCCATACTGGACTATTAAAGGGGCTCTGAGCTGGCCAAATAATATTAATTTTGGCCAGCTCCTGTATGTTGGCTGTAATTTCTTTTATCCCACCAGGAAGATAGTATTGTTTCATATTAATAATACGCTGTGGGAGGGGGTGGTATACAGTTTCCTATTTTGCTTCCTTTCTTAAAATGGTTTTTATTGTTTGGACTCATAGGTGGAATTACCCCACAGATGTTTATAAAGTACATCCTAAAAGGACATCCATACCCAAGATAGTCTCTGGAATAGGTGAGATAAAAACAGTATAGTAAACGAGGGGACTCCACCCAATACCAAGGAGGACAAGTTTATTTCACTCAGACTGTTCACCCCTCATGACCATCTATAGCTGCCCACTTGCCAGGGTGTCTTTCTGGGTTTCCGTAAATTAAGATGTATTCTGCACCTGTGACTACTAAAGCTACTCTGCTTGTTTGGGGAGTTTCAACAGATTGCAAGCTCCACATGGGGTCTCTGGTCACTCCCTTCACTCACACATGGAGGCAACATTGGCCCCAGCCCTAGTGTCTAGGCTGAGAAGGAATCCACCCCTGGAATGCAGAGATTGGCATTCTTTTACATGGAGTTTCTTTTCCTCCTTCTTCCTCTTCTAGTGGGGCACCGGGGAGGTTCCTAAACTGCTGAGCAGGAGTTAAGTCCTTCCAAAGGTCACCAATACAGCAGTGAGTTCCCTATCTATTTTTTCTTTGTCTAGCCCAGCTGAGATCATATCATACCATATTTGTTTTCTGGTAACCCTAACTGGGCCTTTAAGACCTTCTTTTTTTGGTCCAACAGACTGGCATCTCCTTTCTGTCCTTTTCCCTTTGTAAACAGTCGGGTCTTCTCCCTTCTATTCTCAGTTTCTTCAAGATCAGCTATGGCTTCTCTCACATCATACATATCTTGTCCCCCAAGAGGGCTCAAAGGAGACAAAAGGGGACCATGCCAATCCTGGGGAGTATTTTGTAACAATTTATTTTTCACACCTGCAGTAAATTTATTTTTCAAGCCTTATCTGGTCCTGCAAATTGTTGGGCATAGAGTCTGCCATATGCCCAACTCCCTTAAATTGCTCTGCACTTCTTCCTGAGATCACCATGTCAGGATCTTACCCAGGAAATCCCTGTCATTTAGCTATGTTTCTCTCATGGCCAGAATAATCCAGTCCCTAAGACTGTTCTTACCCTCGACAGTCCTAGCATTGTGCAAACACTGTCTCAAAGCTGGATGAGTGGTTATATTGCTCATTTTTTTCAGCTTCAGAAGCCCACTAAGGACATGGCCATCTCCACCAGTATCCCATAGCTACATCATCCATGTTGTAGCAGGAAAAATAGAGAGATCGTGACACCGAGACTATTATAGGAAGTGGCACTTTATTGTGCTGGCCATCCCAGTGGGCCTGAGGGTCTAATGCGTCCAAGTCGAGTGCCCCAGAACTGGAGAAGTGGGGTCTTATACCCTTGTTTAGGTAAGGGAGGGGTTCGTGTTGAATGATTACATATTTCCTTTGGAATCTTACAAGGTTGTATTCAGCAAAATCAGATTTTTCAAAGAACAAATGGTTTCTCGGGAACTGCTGGGTTGTAAACCGTCAACTTCAGAAGAGGGGTTTGGATAAGTCTGTGAATTAGTTACTCTTTTTGCATTTCCATTGAATGGCCAGTCTTTGGGCCATTTGGCCTTTCTAAAACAAAACCTGCCTGGCGCTGGGCGGGTCTTTAAAGTTGCAACTTGCCTTTCAAAAGGAAATACCTCTGCTATCAACCCCCTTCCTGCCGCTGGGCTAGTGGGAGATATTCAGTCAGCCCAGGTGAGGCCAACTGCTGATCCCGTATCAGCTACATGTGTCTCTGTGTTTATTCACGCAATCATACAAGAAATATATTTGAGCATTTGCCGCATCCTGCCACAATGTGGCTAAGCTTCCTCTCAGTAGGTGTTTAAAAGTTTTTGCTATGTCCCATAATTCTGCTGCGGGTGTACTCTTGAATAGTTAAGTCTTCCTGGAAAGGCTGTCCGTTATTGCTTGGCTGCATCTGTTGGGTTTTTGCTTTCTACTGCCTGAACAGTCTTGCTCTCAAGAGGAGTGGATAATTATTTCTCCCCCTCCTCTGGGATAACCTCTATGTCTTCATCTGACTCACCAGTTGTTTCCCAAGGATTCCAGGTCTTAGCATACCAGTCCGGCTTAGCAAGGATGGCTTGCATCTTTGGCCTGCACAGCTTCCTCTCTCCCAGTCACACAAAACGGCAGGCTAGAGTTTCCAACCATGCCTCTTGAGTTTCAAGCTTGTTCACCAGGTAGACACTGTTAAAGAAAATACCAAACTCTGCAAAATATTGTTGAAAGGACCAAGATGGAGCTGATATAACCAACGAGGGATCATTTTAACATTGCTTAGTTTTGTCATGTTTTTCTAACAGATCACTTTAATTTACCCACTAGCCAAGGACAGAAGCAGTTTCTCAGAGGTAGCTATTGATAATTGTTTTACAACCCCCTCCCCAGCTTGTTTTGTACTAATTAGCTTTTCTATTCCAAGCATTTGCATAAGAAACAGGTTAACCTAATCAGTCCTTCATGACCTTCATGACACAGACTCCATCAACGTGGTAACAATCATGTGACTAACCCATCCATCTGCCTGCCGTTCATCACCTGACATCAGTACCTGTGCTTACCTGTCCCCTTCATGATGGTGTGGAACAGACCACCACCAATCACCGTAACAACTCGCCCCCCATCAAAGGGAAGGTTTAAGAGCATTCAACTTCAAGCAGCCATTTGACATTGTTTTGTTCAGCACTGGCCAGGCCATGTGTTCTTTGAGCTATGGCCATCATGTTTTCTTAGCTTTGGCCCCCCACCCTACCTTGGGGAGGTAAATCTCCTCTCTCTTACTTTCTAAATAAACTACTTTTCCATCTAATTTCTGTGCAATTCTTTGCATCTTTTGTGCAGCACTGGGTGGCAAATCAGACCTCCCAGTGAGTCTGACCTAACATTTTGGAGGCCCCTGCTGGGATTTTGACCTAACAATTTAAAAAGGTTTATTTTGACCAAATGTGAGTGACCAAGGCCCATGGTACAGTCCCAAAAGGTCCTGAGAACATGTGCCCAAAACAGCTGAATTACAACTTGGTTTTATACATTTTTAGGGAGACAGAAGTTATAGGCAAAACATAAATCAGTACATGTAAGGTTAACATTGGTTGGACCCAGAAAGGTGGGACATCTTCAAGCAGAGGATTTATAGGTCAAGGGTGGATTAAAAGATTTTCTGATTGGCAATTGGTAGAGTTAGGCTCTGTCTAAAGAACTTGAAATCAGTAAAAGAAATGCTGAGTTAAGATGGGAGGGGAGGTTGAGAAAGTCAAGATTCCTGATATGTAGATGAAGGCTATAAATGGCAGGCTTCAAAAGAGAATAGATGGCAAATGTCTGTTATTCAGACTTTAAAGGTGTCAGACTTTAACTGAGAAGTTAATCTCTCCTGCATCTGGGAAGCCCTGGAAGGGGAAAGATCTGGCTGTGTGAATGGAGGTTCTCTATAGACATAAATATTTCCCCACAAGAGATAGCTCTGCAGGGCTATTTCAGAATATGTCAAAGAATATATTTTGGGGTAAAATATTTTTATTTCCTCAGGGCCTTCTGTCTGACATGTGATGCTATACCAGAGTCAGGTTGCCACTGAGTCTGTTTTGCCAGTCTTATGATCTCTATTTTAATGTTAATGTTGGTCAGTTGTGTCTGAAACTCCACAGGGGAGGGGGTATTATAACGAGGTGTGTCCAGCTTCCTTTTCCATAAAGGCCTGGGACTTCGTTTTCAAATTTCCCTTGGCCCAGAGGGAGTTCATTCAGTCGGTTGGGACTTGAAATCTTATTTTTGGTTTACATTTTCCCCCTTCTGGCCAAGATTTGTCAGAAGCAACATTGATAGCCATATTTTTATTTTTTCCTATACCATTGCAGGGGTGGTATGGCTATCCACCTGGGACAATCTTTTCCCTTGGTGGGACCTCTATGTCCAAGGGATTTAGAGTCAAAAGACTGACAGCCAATTTAAACATTCTAGGCCAGATGGAAATGGAAGTAGGCAGGCATTCATTAATCCTTAAATTCTTTTAAGTAATCTAAGAGCCAAAAACCAAAGGCACTGCTGCAGGAAAACAGAGAGGCCATGATACCGAGGCTATCTTAGGAAGTAGCGGTTTATTAGTGCTGGTGCGACTCAGCGGGCTAATGCTCCAAGACTGAGTAACCTGGAGAAAGAGGAGAGGGGTTTTTTTTTTTGAGTTGGAGTCTCACTCTGTCGCCCAGACTGGAGTGCAGTGGCCGCTCCCGGCCACCGCAGCCTCTACCTGCTGGGCTCCGGCAATCCTTCCGCCTCAGCCTTCCAAGTAGCTGGAACTACAGGCGCGCGCTACCACGCCCGGCTAATTTTTGATTTATTGTAGAGATGAGGTCTCACCGAGTTGCCCAGGCAGGTCTCGAACCCACAGGCTCAGGCAATCCACTCACCTCAGCCTCCCAAGGCGCGGGATTACAGGCTGAGTCAGCGAGCCCAGCTGAGGAGAGGGGTTTTATCTGTTAGGTTAGGTAAGGGAGGGGGTCGAGTTGTATGACTATACATTTTTCTTTGGAATTTGCAAGGTGGTATTTAGCAAAACCAGATTTTTAAAGACCAAATTTTTTCCAGGCTATATATGACAAGCAGGGGTTGTAAATCGATAACTTCACAAAGAGAGGATGTGGGGGTAAGGTTGTGAATGGATTACTATCTTGCATTTTCAGGAAAGCCACCTTTGGCTATTTGGTTTTCTCAAGCCCCATGTCTAGCGGGTCTGGAGCTTGCCAGTTGATTTTTAAAAGGAATGATTTTAACTGTTTTCAGACTCTCTCTGCCACATCCCCCCCCCTTTGATGCTCGACCCTTCATGGGTTAAGAGCATCATCTTCAATTTGGTGCATTAACATGTGGGCTGCAGTTTTTTGTTCGACAACTGTTTACACAAACTTAGAGATGGAGTTTATAATTATTGGGGCTATGCAAGGGCGGATAAGACAGGATTCCAGCAATAGGATTACAGATTCAATAATGTACTTAAATTCTTTCAGACCTAAGAACATATTTTAAACCAATTGTTACTTTTTATGTCATGCCATTTTTGTACTGGGACATGGGCAAGCTTTTTAATATAAGAAAAAACAGAAATGCTAGTGAGACCTTTTCCCAACATGTTCAATTCGTCAGTCCTATAGCAAATAAAGTCAGTCCTATAGCAAATAAAATGACAAACAGTATAGCACTTGGAAAATACAAAGGCTGACAAAGTGAAACAATGGCTTATAAGTAAAGTCTGCTGAATTCTTAAGCTGAATTCTCAAGCATCTGCTGTGACCATTGGCAGAAGCTGGACCCAACCTAAATGAGTTTTTGGCCTGTTGCTGAACTCTTTTTTCATGGCAGAGGCTCCTGTTCACCCCCCTTGTTGACTTCATAGAGGGGGTTTTGCCCTGATGGAGAAGTTAGGTATCCAAATTTTTTAGAACCTTGCAGCCCCCCAAAACTTCTAGATTTGACGTTGGGTAGTTGGGACTGGTATTGAACACACTGCCTGTTTTCTTAATGGGCCATTGCTGCAAACTAATCCTTGTTAGGTTTTTTTTTTTTTTTAATTTTCTACAATTTATTGTGGGCTTATCAACATCAAAACATCCACTTTCACGATTTGCTTCTATTTATCTGTTTTCTTGAATAAGTCTTCATTTTTCCTTCCAAAATGTTGCATGTCACACTTGAGGCAATGGAGTCACCTTTAAACAAAACAGGTAAAAGCACATTAATCTGCAGCCACCTATATGCTTCAGTGGTGGTCCTAGTAGTTTTTTCACAGCCATCTTTCTACATCAAGCCTTTGGAAAACATTTGCCGCGATGACCTTCATATACCCCCCAAACTCATAAGCTTTGTTACACCTCGAACAGCCCGGCGACCTGCCCGCAGGCTCCGCCACCGCCCCGCCCGCATGACTGCCGACTTGGCAGACACCTTTCTACCTTGGCGGCCGCGCGGAAAAGCCCTTGTTAGTTATTATTATTAGCTGTTCAACTTTTCATTCTGAACTCTTGAATGCACAGATTTAAATGCTTTCAGTTAGTCCCCTGGAGGGGTGAGACCCATCAGGGAAGCCCAGAGGCTCCTGAGACTAGAAGTTGCCCCCAAATTTAACAATTTGGATAATAGACTAGCATAGGAATAGGCCCACTTTAAATACACATTTAGTACTTAAATAGCAGCTTTAAGTCCTGTACCAGCTCTACTGTCCACTGAGGCTGTTGCTCTGGTCTGGGGACAGGGTCTCTCTGCTCAGGCATATATTTTTTCATTCAGGAATGGTGTATCCAAGGCTTAATGTTTGCAGGCTTTTAATGCAGTAGATAAGTGATGACTAGGATGCCATAGGGTTCCTTTCTCTTTTCTTGCAGCCGTTGGTTGGGTCCTTCCTCTTTCCAATCTTTTAGCAGCACTTGCGCCCCTTGGTGGAAGGGATGTCTGGGTTCTTCATGGTCCAGGAAGTTTCTAAGGAAAGCAAGTTTATGAACTGTGATTAAAATTTGTTTTAAATGGACAACATATTTTCTTATGAGCACCTATGTTTGTGGCCTTATTTTCTTCAGAGGTGTAGGCCTATCATAAACAATGTCAAAGTTACTTAAATTTATCCCATTTCAGAGACTGACTCGGATCCTGAGCAATGCAATACCAAATACCTATGTTCAGTTTGCTTGTGTCTCCAAAAGACTCCTAGTGATTATTATGCTAAACTGCAAGTTGAAAGATTGAACTGTTCTAGTCCTACATCTGATGGAGTTTTTTTTGCATCTGCTGAGGGGTGGGGTAGGCTGCCACTTGGTCTGCAGTAGAATGTAATTTTTAAAATGTCTGAACGTCTCCTAAAACCTACCTATGGGAAATGTATCTGTCTAGACTGTGCTAGCTACCCTGCCCCAATTATTCATTCTTTAGAGATTTTTGATACCATAATCCTATGGGGTGCTGAGGGGTGAAGGTCCGTTTTCTGTAACTTCTTCAGAGCTGACAGTGGGCATAGTCCTGCCTAGCCAGAGATCGGAAATCTCTCCCTGTCTGACTTGAGGGTCCAGATTTGTTTCAGCAGTGGCATCATTTGCAGGCACTGGCTGGAATTCTTGCAAGACCGTTGTGTGGGTATGAAATTGCTGGATTCTGGCTTAATAAAAGGAATAAATGCGGGAAACGCCTCCTTCTTCAAGAAGTGGAACAATTAAGCGAAGCCAAGCACATAATTTGACAAGTTTAGGTGGTGGCTGAGCACCTTTTTTTGTACAAAAGCTACAAGGCCTGAGGTTACCAGCATAACTTAAATGATAAAATTTCTGTGGCTTTATTATAAGTGCCAGCATTTGGAGTTTTTAATGTATTTCTGGACTATAGTGGCAGCCTAACAGATTGTTCTAGACTACAATTCGAACCAGGCATTCAAGTGAATCTTATATAAAATTTGAAGAGAAATCCAAAAATGTTTGGAGACTTGCATCCAGAAAAGACTTTATTATGTCCAGATTGTTTATAGAATTTCTTTCATATATTTCTTTCCATAAACCTTCCACATACCATCTTTGGTATGCTTATACCATTTTTTGACATGTTTGAACCTTCTATTTTTGTCCTATACTTTTTTTTTACTTTCAGATAACTATTTACTCCATTATAGGACAGAAATTTACCATACAAGATTTTTTCTTAGATAAAATTATTTTTTTCCTTATATCCTTTTTTTCTTACCAAAACCACATTTGTCCAGCAGCAATCTTTTTATATCTTTCCTTTTTGCTTTCCTTCTTTTTACCTTTTTATAGACAACCTTTTACCGTTACAATTTGAATTAACCTTTTAGTAGCTTCTGGTTAGAGGTTAGGTGAATCATTTAACACTTGGAACACCTTTAACTCCCACTAGAGAGCAGGTGTCAGGAGAAAGAGGTTCAGTATGAGCAAAAGGGCTAAAAACTTAGCCTCAGTATTAATTAAGAAATTAACTTGGACCCCAGCCACATCCATACAGGCCCAAGGATTCTCTGGGGTGATGGCAAACAGAGCACTGGGCTGGGCTGTGACCCTCCTGGACCCCTTCAGTCAATGGCCACCATCACCGAGCTAAGTGTCCTCCACCTTTTGGGAGAAGCTGCACTGGCTCTTTCAGTGGCCTTTTAGTTCGCATGTTGGACAAGGTCATGGGGCTTAGGCCATCGAGAACAATCGGGCTTCAAGTGCCCAGATTGACCACATCCATAGCAACTGATATCATCCTCCTTAACAGATCTAGTCTTGCCAGGTTTCTTTTGGGTGGCTGGAGCTTTGCCATTAATGGCAGCTGCCAATAGGTTTGTCCACTTTCCGTCTTGCTGGTGTTCATTCTGGAGTCCTTCTTTTTTTTTTTTTTTCCTTAATGTCTCAGTTGCTAAGAACTTCAGAAGTTTTCTGTAACTGGGAGTTTGGTATTCATAGTCCTGAGTTAAGCCTCTGGAGTTGGGTATTCAGTATTCCATAGGATATAATTTTGTTTGCAAAGTAGTGAAATAAATTTTAAAAGTGCCTCTACATACAGAACTTCTGACCATTTTCTTTCATGTCTACAAAGTGAATTTAATTGCCAGATGGTATTAAAGCAAAGTCTTGTTTCTTTCCAAGCCTCATTATCTGTTAACTTGTAGTGAGTCCAAATTTGTTTTCAATAATGCACTAATTATTTTTTAAACCACATAATTTTAATTTGCTCTAATTATTTAAAATCTGTCCCACTGGGGTGTCTGAGAGTACAGATTATTACACATTTTCTTATTCACATTTCTTGAAAACACAGAATTTGCCTTTGAACACTTGCAATTTATTGTGTCTAGTATTTTACCTGTCCCTCAGGAGAAGTACCGAGCTTAGCAAGGTGACTTAATCAGGTGGGAATGGCCAGTGCCCATGCCTCATTATGTCCTGCAAGGTATTCAGTGTTTAAAGCTTTACTAGTCTTGTAAGAGGTGTGCTAGTCAGACACAGCCAAAAAACCAAGCAGTAGTGTTATCTAGTACTACATTTTAAAGTAGGGACTTAGCATATATTACATGCCTCTAAGAGACTTCCCAACAGTTTTACAGGGATAAGCAGTTGATTACGATCTTAGGCAAGGCCTAAACCTTTAGAAACAGACTCACTTTTAACTAACCTGGCTTCTAGCATTTGAAAACAAGAAGTCTATTCAGTCCCTTAGTTGCCAGAGAATGATTACAAAATTATTTCCTCCAAGGTTAGCATTAACTTGTGCTGAGTTAACAAAAGGCTAAGTAGCATATAAGAGAGATTTCCATGTTTTTTACAGGTGGATTAGAATGAACTCCTTTGGAATCCATGAAGGAGAATGCAGGCTAAGGAAGGGAGAGGGTGTGGTCCCAGGAAAGAATTCAAGACAACCAGTAGCATTTCACATACATGGCAGGCAACAACAAAAGACAAGAATTTTAACAGTGTTGACGAGTTGGGAGAAACACTACACAAGTAAAGGGAGACAGCAACACTAAGGAAAACATAAAATGACATAAAGAAACACACAGTAATCAAGTTTTTAAAATATGACATGTCCCATTAGACAAAGCGTAATAACTCAACCAGCTTTTTAGCAAATTCAAAGATGGCAGACACACACAAATAAGGGAAGGAGGGGTATGGGAAACAGCTGTTTCATTCTCCTCCAGCCGTTCTCCTCACGGAGATATTTGACACCTCTTAGCAACTGGCAGGTTGGTACAAACCCCCAACCCAGATCAACCCTATGTGGAACCCTTCCGCTGTCTATCTCATTTACATGCAACCACACAATGCATTCTCTAATCTGCCACTCTAATCCTAGGAGTCAATGGGTTCGTCTCAGACAAGTGTTACCTTCCACTGCCTTTCAGTCCTTTCCTTTGGACTGGAGACTACTAGCAGACTCCAGGAGGTGATCAAGCTCCCCTTCTGCCATCCATTGGCAGGTCTATGCAAAGGCCCTTGTTCCTATCCTTTCCATCGGGTGGTCCTTCCTATTCTTTCCATCAGGTGATCGTCCTCACCTCTTTGGGTCCCTGTTGTGCTCTGGGGGGGTCTGAGCCTCAGTGCGCCAGGAGGAGCCTCCCTCCTACAGATCAAAAGGTCTGTTGCACGCCAGGTGAGATTGCCTCTCCTGTCACCCCAGAGGTTGTACCCTGATGACAAAGGAGGTGGAACACACTGTCTCCAAACTCTCCCTTTCCCAGCCCATGCACCAAGAAATGTTGTGGGAAAACAAAGAGGCTGTGATACCGAGGCTATCTTAGGAAGTAGCAGTTTATTAGCACCAGTGTGACTCAGCAGGCTAATGCTCCAAGGTTGAGCAACCCAGAGAAAGAGGAGAGGGGTTTTATCTGTTAGTTTAGGTAGGGGAGGGAGTCGGGTTGTAAGGCTATACATTTTTTTTTTTTTTTTGGAATTTGCAAGGTGGTAGTTAGCAAAACCAGATTTTCAAAGAACAAATTGTCTCCAGGGTATACATGACAAGCAGGGGTTGTAAACCGATAACTTCACAAAGAGAGGATGTGGGCGTAAGGTTGTGAATGGATTACTATCTTGCATTTTCAGGAAAGCCACCTTTGGCTATTTGGTTTTCTCAAGCCCCATGTCTAGCGGGTCTGGAGCTTGCCAGTTGATTTTTAAAAGGAATGATTTTAACTGTTTTCAGCCCCTCTCTGCCACAGCACATTGGCAAAATTGACTTACCTTCAGTTCTACACATTGAGGTATTTTAATCATTAGCTATATAAAACACTGGCATTTTACTAAGACCAGAAAGCTGAGAAATTTGGAGACCTTCCTTTTTAAAATATCTATCTGGCCAGGCGCGGTGGCTTAGCCTGTAATCCCAGCACTTTGGGAGGCCGAGATGAGAGGATTGTCTGAGACTAGGGGTTCAAGACCAGCCTGGGCAACTTGGTGAGACCTCATCTCTACAATAAATCACAAAAATTAGGCGGACATGGGGGTGTGTGTCAGTAGTTCCAACTACTTGGAAGGCTGAGGCAGAAGGATCACCGGAGCCCAACAGGTCATAGCTACGGTGGCCATGAATGTGCCACTGCACTCCAGCCTGGGCGACAGAGTGAGACTCCGACTAAAAAAAAAAAATCTATCTGCCATGTGTGGTTGGCTAGGAAGGCTGGAATCACCAAGATAGTCATGAATTAACAAAGATAGATTTATTAAAGGGAAGATATGTTGTGAAGGGCACAATGGTCAGGGCAGCAGCGAGAGGTTTCTGTCTGCCAAGAGGCAGGGGCTAAATAGAAGCATTTAAACCTGTAGAAGGATTCAGTGTGGGCCAGGGAAACTGTCTGCAGGATATGGGAAATTTTGCAAATTGACTACATGCATTGCTAGAGGTTTGTAAAGCAGCTGATTGATTGTAGGGTTTTGTCTCTTTAACAACAATATTTGGCTGCTTTTTGTTTGTCACAGAACCAGCAGGGAGTTGTTAATTACTTCTTGTTTGCTGCAGAACTAATAGCAAATGTTTTACAGCTGGTTATCCAGCTTTTACAATTCTTGTCTTTATCTCATTCTGAGATTTCCTTCCTCAATATCATTTACTCAATTTACTCAATTGATGCTGGCCTAATTGGGCCTCATGTTCCTCTACACTATCTGCACAAATCCTATAAGGGGAGTAAATGAACCCAGGAGGCTTTGTCATCAGGCATCTTGATAGCCTCCCAGTAATTTCCTTTTAATTCTATGGGAAGCTGGAAATTCTTTATAGTTGGCATGGCTGGAAGAGTCCACATAATGGCCCAGGAGGCATTGTGAGCCTGTCCTTGATTTGAAGGACATAAACTAATTCCATCCCTCAAAATTGGCCTTTATAATCTCTTCCACAATAGTCCCTGAGCCTAGAGGAAGGGCGCATTGGCAATGAAAACAGATTGGACCCAGTGGGATTCTAAGTAGTTTTGTTATTATTATTATTTTATTTAAAGTTGTGGGGTACAATTCAGGATTAGGTACATAAGTGGTCAATGTATAGGTGAAGTTTGGGCCTCCTATTGGCCATCCTTAGCCTGGTTTGGGATTAGGCACCTTTATTGACGTTATGTTCCCCTCACCTCCTGGCAGTGTCCTGCTACTGCCAATCTCTTTCTTGTAGTAGTATGATAAATGTTCAGAGACCACTTATAGGGATTCTAAATAGTTTTAAATTTTGGAGATTTCAGGTAGAGAGAGAAGAGTAATCTTTGTTGTTTTGCCCACTTTTGTAAGCTAATAAATAGCTCAAAAGAAAAGGCTTAAGAAAATAAAACAATGAATTAGCAACACTTTAAAACCAAGGATATAAGCTCTACCTAGTTTTGACAATGACGGGAAAAAGAAGCTCACAGGGAGTTAAACATTAAATTATCTAGTATTAAGACATAGAATAGATTATATTAGTTCAGATAGAAGCAAAATTATTAAATTAGTATGTATGCCTTTGCATACAGGCCTAGTTCTGTCTCACATGAGAGAAGTTTGTTTTGATTGTCATCTTCTCTCAGGTCTGAGGATGAAGCTTTGATTAACTTGAGTTTGATGCCAGATACCAGTGTTGATGTTTAAGTAGGAGTCAGTGCCCCTTCTAGAGGAGATAGGACTACTCAAGAGCCAAAACCCTACAACTTAACAACACAAGGGTTAGTTAGCAATTTTTGATAAAGACCCTTTTTAATGGACTGAAGGGAACCTCTTAACTAATGCCAAATCATCAGGCTGGCCGTGGTAATGCTGGACTTTGTGATTTAATTAGAAGCTGCAGAAGATTACACAAACTTTCAGTGATTAGTTTTTATAGTTGTATAAGTCCCCAGCATTTGATTCTGAGGATGTTTGTTAAAGATGCTAAAAGGCTGAAAACTTTGGTTAGAACACCATCACAGGTTATTGTAAAATAATAGTTACTTATTTAAGCAGAGTGATAATCAAAAGACTTTAAGGGTGATATAGAAAATTACATGGATGTAGAAACCTTAACCCCTTTTAAAATGTAGTTTTCTTAAGTAATCAAAAACCTATTAAAGACCACACAGGAATTTTCCTTATAAAATGTAAAATCTGTGTCTCTTAGGCTAGTTACCAAAAAGGTAATGAAAAACCTTCCATAGTGTGATTGTTTCTCTGTATGGGAAGCCCTTTTGGATAACCTGAAAGTCAAACCTGTTGAAAAGAGAACTTGTATTAGTTAGACACAGGAAGAGTATCCTGGGATATGAGGGAGCACTGTATTATAGAGGCATAAAAATGGGCAATTTCCTCTGCATCTTTGGTTCTTAATTCTGAAAACTCTCATGTATACACTCTAAACAAATCTGCATGCCTTTTCTTTAACTCACCTATCTTTTGTGAGTTGATTTTATTTTTATTTTTATTTTTTTTTGAGTTGGAGTCTCACTGCGCCAATTCCGGCTCACTGCAGCTTCGATCTCATAGGCTTAAGCAATCCTTCCGCCTCAGCCTCTTGAGTAGCTGGGACTACAGGCACACACCAACACACCCAGCTAACTTTTGTATTTTTTGTAGAGATGATGTCTCACTATGTTGCCCATGATGGTCTTGGACTTCTGGGCTCAAGCAATTCTCCCGCCTCGGTCTCCTAAAGTGCCAGGATTATAGGCATGAGCCATTGTGCCCAGCCCAGAATTAAGTTATACTGGAGGAAACTTTCAAGATAAAATATTATAGCATGAGGCCATAACAACATATGTAGACCTGAGAAAAATTATAGGAGCCAGTAAAAAGTTGAAAGCCTTCTCAAAAAGAGAAAAAGCTGAAAGCAGTGGGGTTCTGAGATATCTGAGAAAGAAGCAGATTGTAGGAAGGGAGGGCATACCTCATCAACAAGGGTACCTGCATGATCAGTGTTTGTATACCTAACCCTGAATTGTACCCCACATCTTTTTTTTTTTTTAGACTGGAGGGAGACTAGGAAGGGGCGAGAAACGAGGTTCCCCCACATCTTTATAATTAAAAAAATAAGCAGATTGTAGAATTAAAATGTAAAATTTCTTGCAATTCCATTAAGAACAAATCAATACTTTTAGAAAACCTTGTTGTTTTAATCAATTCTTTAGTTTGTATTAGTGTATTTTTAGTATCAAAGCTCACGCTCTACAAGGACTATTATAAATAATTTCCTTTTAATTATAGCCAACTCAATCTATTTAATTTAATACAAACTTAAGATTTAAAATTTCATATTTATTCCATCACATTTACCTAATTTATTTATTTTAAAATAGTTTAGGTTGCTTATGAAAATTACGCTTTTAGACAAGCTAGTCATTATTTGAAGTTATTTTCATGCTAACTACTTCTATAACCTGTGAATATCAGGTGTTCATCTAAATAAGAACCTTAAGATTAAATTTATAGGTATATATACATATATATTTATTTCTTTTGATAACTCAGGGTTTAGCCATTTTTGTTGAGCCAGCAATATTGAATTTGTCTTATTTATAAAAAGTTACATAAAGATGATTCTGTTTTGAGCTGGATTTGTAGTTTTATAAACTTTGTGCCAAGCCTTCATATCTTAATAACATCTAGCAGAATTTCTTCAATTTAAAACTACTCAAAAGCCTGTAAACTAGACAGTTACTTTCCTATCAACAAAACCACATTCCCATGCCTCCTTAAAACTTTCATAATCAAAAACGCGTCTTACTTTCCTTATACACTGTGCATGCAAAATTGCTTCTTTTATGTCTAGTAGCTTTAATCACATAAATTAATTACAATGTGAACTCTTAGTAGTTCTTATTTTTTGTGAAAAATCTAGGCAGTAAGCAATTTTAATTATGTACCAGATGCACAGTCCACGGAAAAGGACAATGCCTAGGGCTGGGCCTTGTTATATCTTAAAGGCTCAAAATCAGAGACATAAGTTTATAGACAACTTAAGCAAGTGTAGAAGTATTACAGAAGCAAAGTTTTATACCTTAAACCTCTATCAGAGGTAATATCCGACCGATAGACCAACAAACAGCCAAGCTGTCTAAATTACATTCTGAAGATGTTTCATTTTAATGATTCTAAAATTGTCTTTCTTTACTCAAGATTACTAAATTCACATGAGCTAAAAGGAACTTGCGTTAACGTTTCTATTTTCCTGATACAAATGTTTGATTTTAGTGTTTACTTTTTCTTTAAGCCCATTAGAGCTCTTTCACATATCTTGGTAGTGAAACATTTACTTATATAACACACATAAGTACATAGGCATACAGACACACAGACAGAAGCAGATTTTATAAATTTGTAAGATTCTCCATTTAGTTTTTAAAATTCCTCTTCCCCACCTTAGACTGTCCATCTTTTTCAATTATCTGTTTCATTGCCCTTGGCAACCCTAAATTTGCATTTCTAAAGGGACAATTCTTAGGTGAAAGAAGATACAGAATTTATATATTTTTACATTTTAAATTCAAATTTTATTTTATTATAGCGATGTGGGGTACAAGTAAGGGTTAACTACACAAGCAGGCTGCGTGCAGGTGAAGTTTGGGTCTCCAACTGACCCTCACGTCCCCTGGTTTAGGACCAGGCACCCTTTGGGTGGTTAGGTGTCCCCCTCTCCTCTCCTGCAGGTGCCCAATGATGGCCGCTCCCTCCCTTATGCTAATGTGACTAGTGTTCAGGGCCTATTTATTGGAGACCGTTATACTTAGTGATCTATCACAGAAACAGAGAACTGATGTTTTAAAGGCACAGAGTTAACATGTCAGGCCTGAATATTATGCCATCATTTGCTTAAACTAAGAAAAAAAAATGCGGTGAGCAAATGTTCAGTTAACATGTCCAGGAAAGCACTTTAAACAAAGATATGACTTATGAATTTAATACAATGCAAAAGAGAGCAAAACTTTGTTTATTTATTTTTGAGTGGGAGTCTCACTCTGTCGCCCAGACTGAAGTGCAGTGGCCGCTCCCGACCACGGCACCCTCGACCTGCTGGGCTCCGGCGATCCTTCCGCCTCAGCCTTCCAGTAGCTGGAACTACAGGCGCGCTACCACGCCGTAATTTTTTTTATATTCTTTGTAGAGATGCGGTCTAGCCAAGTTGCCCAGGTAGGTCTCGAACCCTCAGGCTCAGGCAATCCACTCGCCTCGGCCTCCCGAAGCGCTGGGATTGCAGGCTGAGCCACCAAGCTCCAGTGGCGCAATCGGTTAGCGCACGGTACTTATACAGAACTTTAGACCTGAGAGGAATCTGTCTGCTTACAACCTGGGGTTCCATAAGGAAAAACAGAGATTCCTCCAAAAGGGACTCTGTGCCACCTTTCTGTTTTCCTTAAGGGATCCCAGGGATCCCAGGCTGTTAGAAATTATCTTAGGTCTCCTCATGTGGACATTGAGGGTAGCAAGAGGAAGGAGGGGCAGCCAGAAGCAAATAGAGAAAGAGACAAAATGTAGTCAACCAAAAAATTCCAAAAGTAAGATTCAGAAAAAGCATAAAGGTCTTTGAAATATTTAATATGTATACAGCTTGGATATTAGCTTTTAATTAAACTGACCTTGAACCAGAGAGCTCTAAATAGTTTTTTTCAAATATCTTTACCAGATTTTAGTCAGGATAAACAGCTAATATTTTTCTGACTTTTAATTTTTGTTTAACCAAAGGTATCTTCCCATGTGCCTTAACCAAGGTTAAATAACAAAAATCACAGACACACGTGGTAAACACAAGTTCAGAAGGAACTTGGTCCCTGGTCAGGAATGGAACCCAGACCACCATGGTGAAAAGGGCAGAACCTTAATTAAAGTCTACAGAAGGCAGTTTTGAGTTTGCTAATAATTTAAAAGAATATTTTTTCTTTGTTCTTTAATCCAGAGAATTATTAAGGCTACCCATGATATTATTATGTGTCTTCTTTTAAATGTAAGCTTTCCATTAATTGTTTATAATGAGAGCTCTCTAAAAAATTTTCTTTTCTTTTTTTTTTTTTTTGAGTCGCAGTCTCTGTCGCCCAGGTTGGAGTACAGTGGCACGCTCCCGGTCACCACAGCCTCGACCTGCTGGGCTCCGGCTATCCTTCCGCCTCAGTCTTCCAAGCAGCCGGAACTACAGGCGCGCTACCACGCCCGGCTAGTTTTTTTGATTTATTGTAGAACCGAGGTCTTGCCAAGTTGCCCAGGCGGGTCTCCAACCCGCGGGCTTTGGCAACCCACTCACCTCGGCCTCCCAAAATGCTGGGATTACAGGCTGAGCCACCGAGCCCAGCCATTTCTTAAAATTTTCAATGGTGCACTTAGTTCCAATAGCATGACAATTAAAAAGTCTCTTTAAAATCTGGGGAGTGGCCGGGCTCGGTAGCTCAGCCTGTAATCCCAGCGCTTTGGGAGGCCGAGGTGAGTGGATTGCCTGAGCCCGCGGGTTCGAGACCCGCCTGGGCAACTTGGAGAGACCTCATCTCTACAATAAAAAAAAACAAAAAACAAAAAAACAAAAAAAACTAGCCGGGCATGGTAGCGCAAGCCTGTAGTTCCAGCTACTTGGAAGGCTGAGGCGGAAGGATCGCGGAGCCCAGCAGGTCGAGGCTGCGGTGGCCGGGAGCGGCCACTGCACTCCAGTCTGGGCGACAGAGTGAGACTCCAAC
>CAUYQG010182048.1:0-15863 GCA_963574415.1 Tarsius wallacei
TTTTGAGTTGGAGTCTCACTCTGTCACCCAGACTGGAGTGCAGTGGCACGCTCCCGGCCACCGCAGCCTCGACCTGCTGGGCTCCGGCGATCCTTCCACCTCAGCCTTCCAAGTAGCTGCAACTACAGGCGTGCGCTACCACACCCGGCTAATTTTTTGATTTATTGTAGAGATGAGGGCTCACCAAGTTGCCCAGGCGGGTCTCGAACCCATGGGCTCAGGCAATCCACTCACCTGAGCCTCCCAAAGTGCAGGATTACAGGCTGAGCCACCAAGCCCGGCTGGTTGTTGAGTCTTAGTGGGCATCAAAATCCCCTGGAGTACATGCCTTTGGGACACATGGATTGCTGGGTCCTACCCCTAGAGTTCTGATTCAGTAAGTTTGGGATAGGGCTTGAGAATTTGCATTCTAACAAGCTTCTAAGTGATACTGAAGCTGCTTATCTAGAACCACTGGTTTGGTCCTTGGGAAGGAATAGGCAGGCCAAATTAGAATCAGGTAGAGATAAAATTAATCTCATAGGAGGAGCAGACACTGCCAGGAAGAAGTTGGAAATGAAGAGGGTGTCATAGGTGGTTCAGAGTATGTGGTACCAAGTGATACACAGAACCTCTTGGCGCCAGCAGATGGGTGGAGTTTGACAGTGGGATGTTGGAGCACAGGTAAGTTGCATGAATCTCTGTAGATGGGTTGTCTGGCAGCAGGAAACCAGACAAACTGTCTTTCAGATGAAGCACCCAGTCTCTAAGGAGGCTCCCAAGAGCCAGGCAGGACCCCAGCATACAAACACCAATGGGGGTCTAAGTCAGATGCCTTCTGTAGATTAGCTGGGCTAGGAATGACTTACAGATTTCACCTGCTCTGTGAACTCTGCTGCTGATTGCTTAGAGCAGTCAAACTTGACAGCATAGTAGTCACCTGGGGATTCTCATTCATTTGGTCTGGGATGGAACCTGAATTATGTATTATTTTAATAAGCGCCCAGGTGATGCTGATGCTACTTGTTAAAGGGCCATACTTTAAAGGGCAAGAGGTTGGAGTACTGACTTGAGAAGGATTTGATGATATAGCTGAACTTGGCTGAGAAATGAGTGCTATGATTGGTTGGTGATGTCTGCATACCTTTGGGCCACATGCTTGTTTTTCTGGTTCAGGTCCAATCTTCTTCCACCTGAGAAAATGATTTCCATAAGATCGTGCAGCTAATTACTGACAAGTTCCCTGACTTCCAGGCCAGTGGTGTTTCAGTTACTTCCCATCTGTCACTTGCCTGCAGCTAGGAGGGCTTTCTGCAACACTGCTGTCAGAGTAAAGGAGGAAGGTAGTTATCCAGCGCAGCCTTCCACTTCTACTTCCACTTTAGTCATACAAAACACATAGCTTTGTTCTTTCTTCATAATTAATATTTTGCTGAGCCTATCTCTAATTAGTAGTTTTCAAACAGTATTACAAACTCCAGTAACCAAATGTTTGGATATAATTATATGCCAAAGGACTATACTTTTTTACTGAACATTTTTAGCTACTTTTTAGATATTTGCAGCCTGAGAAGGCTATTTGAATACTGAAATTCAGCAAGGTGGGTCCCATTTGCTTGTTAATGCAAATGAGACTTTATAACCTGGGGAATCTATGCTCAGGGTTTATACAAATTATTACTGAAATAGGCTTGACCATAATTCCATGTGTTTAACACTGATAGAGAAGGTCTGTTTGGATGTTGCTTTGTAATTATAAAAGTGTTTGGAATAGGAGCAAAAGGGAAATTCATTATGTAGAGATGTCAGTGAAAACTTTTAATTAAAATTTTATTGTATCTTGTAATGAAAAGAACATTAGAAGATCAGACTGAAGTTTTGGGGCCTAGTTTTGACCCTGCTAACTATCAGTGCCACCTTGAGCATGTCGTTTGTCCTCTCTAGGCCTCAAGTTTTTTATTTCTCCATTGAAGAATAAGAACTAAGTCATCACTTCTCAAACTGTTTTGGGGGAAGGAGCAGTTTTTTATTTCCAATTCATTGAGAACCATTATTAGATAGCATCTCGGGGCCATTCCACCTTTAACATCACATGGACCTAAGTTCAAAATAGTGTCAGCTCACCTCACACAATTTTGAGGCCAGACCAATCTTGGACACTAAATCTTTCAAAAGTTTTGGTGGAGTTATGTGTTTCACAAGGTAGGCATCTTGAGTGGCTTTGGAACTCAAAGTACTATGATCAAGAATTTGATCTATTTCCTTATATTTCATTCTTGCATAAGTAACAACTGGTATTTTACTTTTTTTCATGCCTGTTTCTTTACCAGCTTATCAAATATGGGGTTATTAGCACTAGTATTCTGATCGAAGATCTCCTCAACTGGAGTAACTTATACGTTGCTGGACGACTCCAAAAACCGGTGAGTGTTTTCTAATAGGCTGTGCGATTAGGGATGTCTCTTCTCTCTGAACTCGGTTGACTTTGATTACTGTGATTGTGGTGAGACGGAATTCCAGGAAATGAAGATGTGTTGCAGACTCTTTTTAGTCCCTATAAAATTTATTGCCAACAATGTCCAGATATTCCCCTGTGATAGTGTGATCTATGAAGGTATATATTTGATCTTTGTTTCTGGTTCCTGGCTGTGAGCTCCTAGAACTCTTGGAATATGTGAGTGATGGGGCAAGAGTGTCTTTTATTATTCATAACAAGTCCCTTTCAACCATACCTGAGTTTATGCTAATAAGGTGACTTTTTTTTTTTTTTTTTTTGAGTTGGAGTCTCACTTTGTCACCCAGACTGGAGTGCAGTGGCCGCTCCTGGCCACCGCAGCCTCGACCTGCTGGGCTCCGGCGATCCTTCCGCCTCAGCCTTCCAAGTAGCCGGAACTACAGGCGCACGCTACCACATGTGGCTAATTTTTGATTTATTGTAGAGATGAGGTCTCGCCAAGTTGCCCAGGCGGGTCTCGAACCCGCGGGCTCAGGCAATCCACTCCACTCACCTCAGCGCGGGATTACAGGCTGAGCCACCAAGCCCAGCCATAAGGTGACTCTTGATGCGCCCCTAGATAGATTCGGGATAGGGCTGGTTGCCAGGGAACAAACTATGTGGTTAGGGGATTGGAACATTCAGGCTTCCCCTCCCCCAGCACCCTTCCCTCTCCCCAACCCCCGAAACACATACCCCTTTAGGGAGAAGAGAGGGGATGAGATTGGGTCAATTATCAGTGGCCAATGATTTAATCAGTCATGCAAGCCATGCACGGTGGCTCACACATGTAATGCTAGCACTTTGGGAGACTGAGGTGGGAGGATTACTTGAGCCCAGGAGTTCAAGACCAGCCTGGAAAAAACATAGCGAGACCTTCTCTCTACAAAAATAAAAAATTAGCCAGGCATGGTGATGCTTACCTGTAGTCCCAGCTACTTGGGAGGCTAAGATGCAAGGATCGCCTGAGCCCAGGAAGTTGAGGCTACGGTTAGCTGTGATTGTGCCACTGCACTCCAGCCTGGGTTTCAGAGTGAGACCCTGACTCAAAAAATAATAATAAAAATTATTATGGAACCTACATAAAAACCTTTAGCTTGTATTCCCTGACTTTGGAAGGCCAAGGTAGAAGAATTGCTTGAGACCAGGAGTTCGAGAGCAGACTGGGTAACCTTGCCAGATCTTGTCACTACAAAAATAAAAATAAAAAATTAGCTGGGCATGGTGGCTTGCACCTGCAGACCCAGCTACTCAAGAGGATTGCTTGATCCCAGGAGCTTGAGGCTGCAGTGAGCTATGATTGCACCACTGCATTCCAGCATGGGTGACAGAGCAAGACCTTGTTTCTGAAAAAATAAAATCCATAAACAGAAGGATTCTAAGGAGTTGGTCAACACATCAAAGTGCTGGAAGAGTGATGTGCCCAGAGAAATACAGAAATGCCACACCCTCCTCCCACCCCATGTCTCACCCCAAGTATCTTTTATTTGGCAGTTTCTGAATTGTATCCTTTATAATAGATCAGTAAATGTAAGTAAAGTACCTTCCTGAGTTGTGTGAGCCATCTAGAGAGTTATCAATCCATTGGAGAAGTTTGTGAGAATCCCTTCCCCTTCTCTCATCTCCCCAATTTATAGGTGTACAGTCAGAAGTATGAGAGTCTTTGGCTTGCAATTGGCATCTAAAGTGGGGGCAGTCATGGAATTGAGCACCTCACTTGTGAGATCTGACTAACTCCAGATAGATACTGCCAGAATTTAATTTAATTGTAGCACACTCAGTTGGTGTGAGGAAAATACCCTACACATCTGGTGTCAGAAATGCTGGGAGCAAAAGACAGATCACAGATACCCATCCTACTGTGCCGTCTCCCTAGAGATTCTTCACTTGTGTGACTGGATCGGGCTCAGAGTCCATCCATTTGAGCTGGGGGAGGCTGGCAGAGAAGGTACCCAGTGCCCCAGTGCAGCCTTTCTCAGCACCACCCAGATGACCTTCCCTTATAGGGCATAAGTGCCATGGAGGCACTGTTTGTCCACTTAAGTATCCCAAGGGTGCCTAGGACAGTGCCTGGCACATAGTGAGCATGCATTGACTGTTGAATAAATGAATGGACCAGACATTCTAAGGGGGAGTGGCATTCTGATCACTTTCACTATCTTCATTAGGCCAAAGACAATACCCTGTCATTACTTACCTCATCAGGGATACTACTAGACGATGCTATGGGGAGCAGGCTTCTCCCTAGGCTTTAATAGAAATAGAAAACGGGAAAAAAGTGAAACGGAACCTAAACTTTTAACAAGTATTTGCAAATATCACCTTTCTTCTTTTCTTCAGATAGATGATTTATTTTCTGAGAAAGGGTCTTTTCATAGTTTTTAAGAACTATGTTAAATAGGCACGGTTGCTAATCTCACAGACAGTATATAACAAGGAAAATTTTTATTGTGCTGTCAGAGGATGTCAGGCTCCAAAAGAAGGTACATGGATTGTTCTCAGGTGTCTCCTATAACCGTCATAATGTTGCTTCTCCCTTTTATAGTCAGCTATGGGAAAAAAAATTAGAGATTTACATAATCTCAGCTCACTTGATTTGTGTCATAAAAATCTCTTTATTGATATACATGGGCTGTCAGGATTCACTTGCCTTGTGCCTGGGCTTAAAGCGTAATCATATAGCTCATTAAAATGTCCAGGGGGAGGGCACACCTCATCAACAAGGGTACCTGCATAATGAACATTTGTATACCAAACCCTGAATTGTACCCCACATCTTTAAAATTAAAAATTGAAAAAAAAGTCCAGAAACACTGGATCTGGGCAGTGGTTACACAGGTAAATCCACATGTGAAATTTTATCAAACCATACCATTTTAAGATGTGCACCGTCAGGCGTGGTGGCTCATGCCTGTAATCTCAGCACTTTGGGAGGCGGAGGCGAGAGGATTGCCTGAGTCCAGGGGTTCGAGACCAGCCTAGGCAACTTGGCAAGACCTTGTCTCTACAATAAATAAAAAAAATTAGCCGAGCATGGGGGTGTACACCTGTGGTTCCAGCTAGTTGAAAGGCTGAGATGGAAGGATCCCCTGAACCCAGTAGGTCGAGGCTGTGGTGGTGTGAGCATGCTACTGCACTCCAGCCTGAGTGACAGGTGATACTCCTACTCAAAAAAAAAAAAAAAAAAAGGCCTGGCTTGGTGACTTTGCCTGTAATCCCAGCACTTTGGGAGGCCGAGGTGAGTGAATTGCCTGAGCCTGGGCAACTTGGCAAGACATCATCTCTTCAATCAATCAAAAATTAGCCGGGCATGGTAGTGCGCGCCTATAATTCGGCTACTTGGAAGGCTGAGGCAAAAGGATTGCTGGAGCCCAGCAGCGAGGCTGCGGTGGCCGGGAGCGTGCCACTGCACTCCAGTCTAGTTGACAGAGTGAGACTCCAACTCAAAAAAAAAAAAAAAAATATGTGTTGATGTCTGGGCAACATACCCTGTTTCTAAAAAAAAAAAAAAATTTCAAATTACCTGGTTGTGGTGATGCACGCCTGTAGATAGTCCTAGCTACTTTGGAGGCTGAGTAGGGGGATCACTTGAGCCCTCAGGAGTTTGAGGCTGCAGTGAGCTATGGATCACATCACTGTATTCCAGCCTGGGAGATAGAGTGAAACCCTGTCTTTAAAAAATCAGAAGAGAGGCCGGTCTCAGTGGCTCAGCCTGTAATCCCAGCACTTTGGGAGGCTGAGGTGAGTGGATTGCCTGAACCCGTGGGTTTGATACCAACCCGGGCAACTTGGTGAGACCTTGTCACTACAATAAATAAAAAATTAGCCAGACGTTGTAGTGCACGCCTGTAGTTCTGGCTACTTGGAAGACTGAAGCAGAAGGATTGCCGGAGCCCAGCAGGTCGGTGCTGGGGTGGCCCTGAGTATGCCACTGCCCTCCAGCCTGGGCGACGGAGTGAGACTCCAACTCAAAACAACAACAACAACAAAACCAGAAGAAAAAAAAAATGATGTGTGCGCTTCACTGTATGTAATTTTTACTTCAGTAAAAACATTTTTTAAAAGTCTAAAAACGATATGCTTACTGAAATAATTTTATGACTGTATAGGTGAATTTCTCATTTCTAGGCTGGATAATTAGTAAAACTCATAATTAAGCAAACATGCAATTGAAAAATTTTTTTTTTGAGTTGGAGTCTCACTCTGTCACCCAGACTGGAGTACAGTAGCACGCTCCTGGCCACCGCAGCCTCAACCTGCTGGGCTCTGGCGATCCTTCCGCCTCAGCCTTCCAAGTAGCTGGAACTACAGGCGCGCGCTACCACGCCCGGCTAATTTTTTGATTTATTGTGGAGATGAGGTCTCGCCAAGTTGCCCAGGCAGGTCTCGAACCTGCGGGCTCAGGCAATCCACTCACCTCAGCCTCCCAAAGCATGGGATTACAGGCTGAGCCACTGAGCCTGGCTGCAATTGAAAAATTGTATTTACAAAACTTATAAGATATGTAGCTTGATGGAAAGAGTGAAAGCTTTGGGTCATGTTTATTCTTGCAACTGGTTTGCTATTTATATGAGTTTTGCCAACTTGTTTTATCTTTCTGAGCTTCAGTTAATTCATCTATGGAGTGAGGATAACAATAGTAGCCCTGTCTAAGCCACCAAGTTGTTGAAACTGGACCAGATTACTAATGCTGGAAATAACACAGATGTTTTTGAATCCAGCAGACCAAGTGGGCATGGTGGCTCAAACCTGTAATCCCAGCACTTTGGGAGGCTGAGGTGAGGGCATTGCCTGAGCCCACGGGTTCAAGGACAGCCTGGGAAACTTGAGGAGACCTCACCTCTACAATAAATCAAAAAATTAGCCGGGTGTGGTAGTGTGCACCTGTAGTTCTGGTGACTTGGAAGGTTGAGGCAGAAAGATAGCCTGAGCCCAGCAGGTCGACACTGGGGTGGCTGTGAGCATGCCTCTGCACTCCAGCCTGAGCGACGGGGTGACTCCCAACTAAAAAAAAAAAAAAAAAATCCAGCAGATCTAGGGTTAGGATCCCATCTCTGGCGCTTTCTAACTGTGTGACCTCACGCCACTGACTGAATCTCCCTGAGTCTCAGGTTGTTCTCATCTGTGAATGAGTTTGATGATGCCAACCACAGAAGGGTTCTGATATGCCTGTCACTTAGTAGGTACTCATAAGATGGTATTTCCCTTCTCTCTCTGTCCTTCCTATCTCAGATATTTTGAGATATAATGAGATTGAATGTTAAGATGTATTATTCTCTGTACTGTACTTTGTGCTTGGAATATTTTTTAAAAACTTTAAAAGGGCTGGGAGTGGTGGCTCATGACTGTAATCCCAGCACTTTGGGAGGCTGAGGTGAGAAAGGATTGCTTGAACCTCCTCATCTCTACAAAAAAAAAAATCAAAAGATTAGCCAGGTATGATGCACTCCTGTAGTCCCAGCTACTCAAGAGGCTGAGGCAGAAGGATCACCTGATCCCAGGAGGTCGAGGCTGCAGAGAGTCGTGATCCTGCCACTGCGTCCCAGCCTGGGTGACAGAGTGAGACCCAACACACAAAAAAATTGGGAGCGACCCCCTTGGGTCCCCTCCCATTATGGGAGCTTTTCTGTCCTTTCAATAAATCCTGCTTTAAAAAAAAAAAGAAAAAGAAAAAGAAAAATTTAAAGGCTTTAGAAACCTGAAATGCCAAGAAATCTCAGAATGTAAATGCTGGAAATGACTCAAATTTTATCTAAATGCCATATATCCTTGTAAAATAAAAACAGCAATTCAATACAGGTAGTAGCATCTATAGTTATATGATATAAAACTGTATTTCTCAGCTAAGTTGGAGAAGAAAATGGTATTGATAGCAGTGATCATCCCTCACACCTATTAAGCTTTTAGCCTAAGAAAAATAGGCTATCTGGCCAGGTTCTGGCGCAGCCTGTAATCCCAACACTTTGTGGGGGCCGAGGCAAGTGGATTGCCTGAACCCCCGTGTTCAAGACCAGCCCCAGAAACTTGGAGATACCTCATCTCTACAATAAATCAAAAATTAGCTGGGTGTGGTAACGCAGGCCTGTAGTTTCACCTACTTGGAAGGCTGAGGCAGAAGGATCGCTGGAGTCCAGCAGGTCAATGCTGGGGTGGCTGTGAGCATGCCACTGCATTCCAGCCTAGGTTATGGATTGAGACTCCAACTCAAAAAAAAAAAAAAAAAAGAAAGAAAAGAAAAATAGGCTATCTTAAAAATCACTTGAAGGTGTTGAATATATAATAGCATAAAAAAAGTGAAAATGATAAACGGGCAAATTAACTCTCCCTCCACTCCTTCCCCTAGTTTCTCCCACTCTGGAAGTTCCTTTTAACCAGAGTGATGATCTTTGAGCAAACTATTTTTACCACTAGATGGCAGCAAATATAATCAAACTTGACAAATCTGATGAGAAGAATGGGTAGTAGCATTTTGGACAAGAAAAAATGGGTGAATGTCTTAAAGAAAGAATTATGAGTGTGAATTCTTTCTTTTTAAGTGTTTTAAAATATTGTGTAATGCTCCAAAATTGTCTTTCATCTTGCATTTTTAAACAGAATTTCTTTTTTTTTTTTTTTTTTTTTTGAGTCAGAGTCTCACTCTGTCACCCAGACTGGAGTGCAGTGGCTGCTCCTGGCCACCGCAGCCTCGACCTGCTGGACTCTGGCGATCCTTCCACTCAGCCTTCCAAGTAGCCGGAACTACAGGCACGCGCTACCACGCCCGGCTAGTTTTTGATTTATTGTAGAGATGAGGTCTTGCCAAGTTGCCCAGGCAGGTCTCGAACCCGCGGGCTCAGGCAATTCACTCACCTTGGCCTCCCAAAGCGCGGGATTACAGGCTGAGTCACCAAGCCCAGCTGAAATAGAATTTCGAAATCACTAGCAATTTAAATCTTTTTTTTTTTTTTGAGTTGAAGTCTCACTCAGTCACCCATGCTAGAGCGCGTTGGCACGCTCACGGCCACCGCAGCCTTGACCTGCTGGATTCAGGTGATCCTTCCACCTCAGCCTTTCAAGTAGCTGAAACCACAGGCGAGTACCACCACCATGCCAGCTTTTTTTTTTTTTTTTTAGTTGGTGTCTCACTCTGTCACCCAGGCTGGAGTGCAGTGACACGCTCTTGGCCACCACAACCTCAACCTGCTGGGCTCAGGTGATTCTTCTCCCTCAGCCTTCCAAGTAGCTGGAACTACAGGCACGTGCCACCATGCCCAGCTAATTTTTTTAATTTATTGTAGAGATGAAGTCTCACCAAGTTGCCCAGGCTGGTTTCGAACCCACGGGTTCAGGCAATCCACTTGTCTCAGCTTCCCAAAGTGCTGGGATTATAGGCATGAGCCACCACACCCAGCCTCCTTTTAACAATTTAAAGTGCAGCTGGGCACAGTGGCTCATGCCTGTAATCCCAGCACTTTGGGAGGCCCAGGTGAGAGGATTGCCTGAGCCCATGGGTTCTAGAGTAGCCTGGGAAACTTGGCAAGACCTTATCTCTACAATAAATCAAAAAATTAGCCGAGTATGGTAGCTTGTGTCTGTAATTCCAGCTACTTTGAAGACTGAGGCGGAAGAATCACCTGAGTCCAGGAGGTCGAGGCTGGGGTGACCACAAGCGTGCTGCTGCACTCCAGCCAGGGTGACAGAGTAAGACTCCCAACTATAAATAAATAAATAAATAATTTTTTAAAAGGAGTATAAAGGGATATCTTACAAAGATAAACACTTCTGGAAAAAATGAAGTGTAAATTAAATATTATACTTTCTCATTAACTTGTCTCATAATTGAGGAAATACCTCAATTTTGATTTCTATTACAATTTGTGTGTGTGTGTAGGCATCTTCATTGCCCAGGCTGGAGTGTGGTGGCATGCTCACAGCCACCCCAGTGTCAACCCGCTGGGGCTCTGGCGATCCTTCCACTTCAGCCTTCCAAGTAGCTGGAGCTACAGGTGCGCGCCACCATATCCGGCTAATTTTTTTATTTTTTGTAGAGATGAGGTTTCACCAAGTCACTCAGGCCATTCTCAAACCCGTGGGCTCAAGCAATCCCCAAAGTGCTGGGATTACGGTTACAATCTTAAATTTCTTTTGTTTTTTCTTTTTTTTTTTTTTTTTTGAGACAAAACAGATTAATTGTGGGCAAGACATGTTTTGAAGGGCCGTACAGGCAGGACAATAGTTAGTGAGCCTGTTGGACAATCTTAAATTTGAATCATTTAATAATATTTTCCCAAGTAAAGAATCACGGGATTTAGGCTTTTCATATTTTTAATTTTTGGAGACAAGGGCTTGCTCTGTCACCCAGACTGGAATACAGTGGTACATTCATAACTCACTGCAGCCTCACACTCCTGGGCTCAAGCAATCCTCCTGCTTCAGCCTCCTGAGTAACTAGGACCACAGGCCTGCACCACCATGCCCAGGTAATTTTTGTATATTATTTTGTAGACAGGATTTCATTATATTGCCCAGGCTGGTCTCAAACTCTTGGACTCAAGTGATCCTCCCACCTTGTCCTCCCAAAGAACTGGGATTATAAGCATGAGTCACCACACCCAGCTGGAATTGAAATAGGTAATAGTAGTTAAATATTGTGGCCAATATTTTTTTTTTTTTTTGAGTTGGAGTCTCACTCTGTTGCCCAGGCTAGAGTGCAGTGTCATGCTTATAGCCACCGCAGCCTCAACCTGTTAGGCTCAGGCGATACTTCCGCCTCAGCCTTCCAAGTAGCTGGAACTACAGGCATGCGCCACCATGCCCAGCTACTTTTTTTTCGGTTTATTGTAGAGATGAGGTCTTGCCAAGTTGCCCAGACTAGTCTAGAACCCGTGGACTCAGGCAGTCCTCTCACCTTGGCCTCCCAAAGTGCTGGGATTATAGGTGTGAGCCACTGCACCTGGCCAATATTTTTTAAGTCTCAAAAACCTCTAGAGAATAATGAATAGCCATTTTCCTAATTAATATAACATATTTTGTATTTTTGTATTTCATATTGTTTTTAGTGTATAGGTAATTTTTTTGCTTGAGTTTTTTAAAGCATTCACATTGACATGCAGTGGTATTTTTGCTACCTTGTTAAGAGGATTTTAATTTATTTTAATGTATTCATTGCAATATATTTACTCTCATATTTGCTAGAATGTAGCTTTTTTTAAGTAACAGCTTTATTGAGATACAATTCACATCCCATACAATTCAGCCATTTAAACCATACAGTTTGGGTGCATGCCTGTGATTCCAGCTCCTTGGAAGGCTGAGCCCAGCAGGTCGAGGCTGCAGTGGCCGTGAGCATGCCACTGCACTCCAGCCTGGGCAACAGAGTGAGACTCTGACTCTAAAAAAAAAAAAAAAATACAATTCAGTGTTTTTCATTATATTTATGGAGTGCAACCTTTACCATATTTTAGCATTATTAATTTTTGTGTGTGTGTATGGTTAGAAAAAATCCCAGTGTTATAAAATATTCCTGAACTAGGAATTAGAAAACCTGGCTTACTAGTTTTGCCTCTGCCCTGCAATGAACAAATGTTTAGGCCTATAGCCTTTGAAAAGCAAAGATTGAGCCATTCATTTAGTTATTCAGAAAACAATCTCTTCTCTGTGTATGCCAAAGGAATTAAAAAAAAAAAAACCCACCACATTGTCCTTGAAGAACCCACAGGCCAACAGATAGACAAGGAATAAGGTTTCACCAGGCTTTTATGTTCCTTGTTTCTTCTTCGTCCTGAGGCAGTGATTGTTTAGAAGAGTTAAACCTCCTGGTTATTAGGAATGGAAAAGTTCTTTTGGGTGGTTGAGTATTTGAAAACTAGGTAGGTCTGTGTTCTTTGTGACTAAAACTTCACTCTTTGCAATTCAAGTAGTCTCTCCTTGTGACTGTGGTATAGAGGAAACCACATGTGACTTTCTCTTATTTTCTGTCTTGAAAGGTACTCACAAATCTCTCCTTTGAAAGTCCCTTCAAGCATTGATTGCCCCTTTCTCTCTCCAGTAAAGATTTTCCTCCCTGGCAGTAGTGCTAATGTTATCTATGCAGTTCAGGTCGGGGCATTCCCAGTAAGATACAAACAGCTATTCACAGATCCGAGGACTTTCTTTTTTCCCCAGGCCTCTCTGGCAGTGTCCCAAGCGTTCACTGTCTTTTCACTCTGAACAACAAATGAATAACAGTGCTGCTGAGACAAGTTCCTAGTTCACCTTTCCTTGAAGAACCACATCAGCACAGTAGCAGAGTCTTCCGAATTGACATTTTTCCTTTGAGTAAGGATGCTTTTATTTTTACTCTCTTAACCTTAAATAGCAAACAGACTGCTTTCTTACAACCTAAGTAGAACAATTTCTTTGGAAAGCAAGTCGTAGTTTGTTAACTAGGAAAATTTCCCCAGACTTATTTTTTTCTTTGCATTGTTTCTTTGAATTGTTAGCATCTGAAAATAGCTTCTTTTTATTGATTTTCTGTAAAGGCCATCAAAAAGGGGGCAAAGGATATTCTGAGAAGAATGTGGTGAATGAGGATGAAGAAGAGGAATATGGAGTTGGAGACGCGTCACAGAGTTGTGGAAAGAGCACTGGATGAATCAGTGGGCTGGGTCCACTCTCCCCTTCTTCTCTTGGAGGAATCTTTTAATTCCTCTGGGCCTCAGGCTTCCCATCATTAAAATGAGGAGGTTGCCCTCCTACATCCATGAGTCCATGTGGAATATAGTTCCTTGGTACCCTTGGAGGATTGGTTTTGGGACATGCCCCGCCCATACCAAAATTCGAGTCTCTGATATAAAACATCTAGTATTTACATATAACTTATGCACATCTTCCCATATTCGTTAAGTGATCTCTAGGTTACTTGTAATATCTAATACAATATCTACACAACACTTCATTCACATGGATTCAGCATAGTACTTAGCACATAGCAAATTCAAGTTTTGCTTTTTGAAATTTTGTGGAATTTTTTTTTTTCTGAATATTTTCCATCTTCAGTTGGTTGAATCCATGGGTGCAGAGCTCACGAATATGGAAGGCCAACTGTATAAAGTTTGGGCAGGTTATTTAAGAGATAAATGCAGGAGTTATAGGACCTTACAATTTTATGTTAATCCTTTTTCAAGATAAGGTATTAATTAGAATAGATCCCTAACTGAATACATGAGAATAATTCAAAATGGTTAGAGCTGGATTGGCTGACCATATGGGTGCTACCCTGATTTTTGCCATCCACTCGTTATGCAACCTTAGGCGAGTCATGTTCCTGGACTGGTTCTTGGTTTTATACTGGCTGCAGATGATTGCAGTAACACTAAACTCACCCAGTACTGAAAGGCTTAATTAAGGTCCATTAAATCATAATTGTAAGGGAGGAGGAGGTGGTATTGAATTAAGTGACCTGCCCACCTACCATATGCAAAGTTTGTATGTTGTAGATGTTCTCTTAGGGGAAAAAAGCTAAAAGAATTTAGGTTCTTAAGCCTGATTTATAAAATAGTTTTATGTTTTATAATACTGCTTTTTACAATAAACAACAACAACAAAAGAAAATGAGAGAAGAAACTGTACCTTAGGGTACAGGTCATTCTCCCCTCTCCTTGCTTTCTGATAAAATTCTGTTTTGGAGTTTCTCATATGTGTCTTTTATATACCATCTTAATTTTGTCAGAAATTATATTGACAAAAGACAACTTACGCTCTGTTTTCTAGACTAGGAGGAAAATTTGTTGATGATACCAAATGGTTGAGAGATGGTAGATACATGAGAGTTCTTATTAGGGACTTCTAGAGACTTTCCTTTGTATAGAAAGTCAGTCAGAAACAGCATGATGCTGTAAAAATATTATGGTGGGCGTGTAAGGCGTGTAAATTGGTATAGCCACACCAAAAAACAATTTGGCAGTTCTACTTCTAAGTATATACCTTAGAGCAATAAATCTCAAAATGGGACCCCTGGACATTACTTGGGAACATGTTAGAAATATGCATTTTTGCTGGCAGTGGTGGCTCATGCCTGTAATCCCAGCACTTTGAGAGGCAGAGGTGAGATGATTGCCTGAGCCTGGGGATTTGAAACCAACCTGGGCAACTTGGTGAGACCTCGTCTCTACAATAAACCAAAAAATTAGCTGGGCGTGGTGGTGCACGCCTATAGTAACAGCTACTTGGAAAGCTGAGGTGGAAGGATCACTTGGGTCCAGCAGGTTGAGGCTGCAGTGGCTGTGAGCACGCCACTATACTCTAGCCTGGGTGACAGAGTGACACTCCAACTTAGAAAAACAAAAAAGAAAGAAAGAAATATGCATTTTTTTTAGACTGGGCGCAGTGGCTTACACCTGTAATTCCAGCACTTTGGGAGGCTGAGGCAGAAGGATCACTTGAGCCCTGGAGTGGAGCCCAAGAGTGGAGCCTAGGATCACTTGGAGACAATATAGTGAGACCTACAAAATAAAAAAAAAAAATTAGACTGGCATGGTGGTGCATTCCTGTAGTCTCAGCTACTTGGTGGACTGAAGTGGGAGGATTGCTTGAGACCAGGAGTTCGAGGCTATGATAATCTGTGATTGTGGCATTGCACTCCAACCTGAGTGACAGAATGAGACCCTGATTCAAAAGAGAGAGAGAGCAAGAGAGCACAAGAGAGCGAGAAAGAGAGGAAGATAGGAAGAAAAAGAAAGAAAAGCCAGCCACCTCTATGCCTACTGAAACAGATACTGACGCATATTATTGGGCCCAATAATATGTGTTTTAACAAGCCTGGGCTAATGGTAGCCCAAGGTGAGACTCCTTGGCCAGAGAAACTCTTATATTATTATTGTGAAACACACACAAGGAAGCTCAATTCAGCTAAGAGTTGTGTGTAATATCTTACCAGCAATCTTATGAGCCTGATTCTGTTATTAACTCCATTTTACTGATAAGGAATTATGCCCATAGTCACAGAGATAAAGCTGGCACTTGAATACATTCTCTTAACTATAGTGTGATCTTTAAAACTGAGAATCCCAGGATAGACTGGAACTCTTTGTATTTTAATGAACTTGGGGAAAGTCAGAAGTCAGCTTCAACTGTGTTTAGGAGAAAAATTCTTTTTATTGAGCAAAGCAATTGTGCATATACTAGGCACTTTATGTTTACTATCATATTCAATCTTTGTGACAATTCTTTGATGCAAGTCAGTTATCCTATTTTATAGATAAGAACTTAAGTTCTGAGAAGCTAGGTAATTTGCCCAAACTTACAGGCTTGAGGCACTGTGCCTGGCCTCCAGGTGAGCTCTAAAAGTAAAATGCCTTCATCCACTAGAAAATTATGTGAAAAACAATAAGATTACACAATTTAAAAATATTAAAGTTCTCAAGTGATACTT
>CAUYQG010182049.1:0-15345 GCA_963574415.1 Tarsius wallacei
ACGCCTCCTCGGACTGAGAACAAAGTCAAGATGTCTGCACTCAATCCAATGACATTGTATTGAGTGGCCTAGCCACTGCAATGAGGCAAAAAAAAAAAAAAAAGAAAGAAAGAAGCGTCAACAGGAAAAAAAAACCCTCAAATTTTCCTTATTCATAGATGACAGGAAAAAATCTTATGAAACCTATGAATAAACTAGAACTAATAAGAGAATTTAGAAAAATCATATAATATATATTAGTATACCAAAAAATTGTATTTCTGTATTATAGTAGCAAATAACTGGGAAATGTAACTTATAAAGCAATATAATTTATACTGACATCAAAAAAAAAAAAAATACCAGGATAAATTTAATAAAATATGAACAAGATCTAACCACTATTTTTTTTTTTTTTTTGAGTTGACGTTTCACTCTGTCACCCAGACTGGAGTGCAGTGGCCGTGACCTGCTGGACTCCGGCGATCCTTCCGCCTCAGCCTTCCAAGTAGCTGGAACTACAGGCGTGCACTACCACGCCCGGCTAATTCTTTGATTTATTGTAGAGATAAGGTCTCGCCAAGTTGCCCAGGTGGGTCTCGAACCCGCGGGCTCAGGCAATCCACTCACCTCAGTCTCCCAAAGCGCTGTGATTACAGGCTGAGCCACCGAGCCCGGCCAAGATCTGACCACTATTAACTGCAACAAATTGTACGGAAAAATTTTAGAAGACCTAAAAAGTAGAGAAATAAATCAAATTTATGTACTGATACTTTCAATATTATTAACATATTAATTCTACTCAAATTGACTTATAGATTTAACATTATTCTTTTCAAAATTCCAGCAAATTTTTGTAGACTTTATAGGTTTAATCTAAAATTTATGTGGAAATGCAAAGGACCTAGAGTAACCAAAACAATTTTGGAAAACAGGAACAGGAAACAGTAGTGGATTTCCAAAATGTACTATAATTCACAGTAACCAAAACCATACACCAGTGCTAGCATAAGAATAAACAAATAATGGAATACAGTAGCAAGTCTAGAAATATCATACACACACATGTATTGCCAAATGATTTTTGACAATGCTACCAAGAGAATCCAATGAGGAAAAAAAATAGTCTTTTCAACAAATGGTGCTGGAAAATCTGGATATTCATATAAGGGAAAAAATGAATCATATTTCACACCATACATTCCCCCAAAATTTGAAATGGATTATAGATCTAAATATAAGAGCTAAAACTTATAAAATTCTAGACTAAAGCAGGAAAAAAAATCATCATGTTAAGAAAAGACTTTGTAGATAGAACATGAAGACATGAGTCATAAAAGAAAAAAGAATAATAAATTAAACCTCATCAAAATTTTAAACTTTTGCCTAGCTAAATGCATGGTTAGGAAAATAAAAATGTAAGGTATAGACTGGGAAAAACATATTGCAAAACATATATCTGATTAAAAATAAAACTTGTATCCAGAATATGTAAACAACTCTTACAACTCAACAGTAAGAAGATAATCTGATCTTTCAAAAGGCATAAACTATTTGGGTAACACTTCACTAAGAAGATATGCAAATGAAAAATAAGCACATGAAAAGATAAATATTATTAATCATTGGAAAAATAAAAAGTAAAACCACAATAAGATACCACTACATATCTGCTAAAATGGCTAAAATTAAATATTGACAATACCAAGTATTGTCAATATAGTATATGAAAGATTATACTGCTTGTGAGAAGTCAAAATGGTACAATTACTTTTGAAAACAATGTGATTTTTTATAAAGTTAAATATACCCCTAATTATACCATAAATTCCTTCGTTAGGCATTTACTCAAAAGAAATGAAGACTTATGTCTCAACAATACTAAGACATGAACACTGAGAGAAGCCTTATCCATATTTCCAAGAAGTAGAAGCACCCCAAATTTCCATGAACCATGGACAGATGAATAAAAAAGCAAAATATGATATATTCACACACTGGAATACCATTAAGCCATAAAATATTGATACATGCAATAATGTATTAATATTGAAAACACTATACTGAGCAAAACAAGCCAGTCACAAATGAGTATATATTCTTTGATTTTATTTTATGAAAACTTTGGAAGGCAAAACTAATTTATAGAGACAGAAAGCCAATCAATGGTTGCCTGCTGTCAAAAATGGGAAAGATTCACTGTAAGGAGGTGCAAAAAAACTTTGGGGTGATGGAAATACTCTATATCTTGGTTAAGTCATACTTACACAAGTGTATACATTATCAAACACATGGAACTGAAAATGGGCACATTTTATTGCAGGTTAATTGTAACTCAACAAGGCTGAATTAAAACAAAGAAAATATACATATGGAGATATTGCTACACACCTACTAGAGTGACTAAAACTAAAAGCACTGACAATACCAAGTGGTAGCAAAAATGGTCTCAACTGAACCTGCATCCACTGCTGATTAGTGTACAAATTGGTAAAACATCACTCTGGAAAACTGTTTGGCATTATTGATCATAGGTGTAACCTTTGACACAAAAATTTCTTTTCTAAGTATATGCCCTACAGAAGTGTGTGTATATATGCACCAAAACTATGCTCATGGCAGCGGCCTGTACAGCAGCTAAAACCTGGAAACAACTTAATTGTCCACAAATAGTAGAATGGGTTAGTAACTAGTGGTGTATTCATATGCTGAGATGCAGCAATGAAAATGAATGAACTACTATTCATCTGTGCCAGATCAATGGGTGAATCTCACAATCTTTATGTTGAGGGAGAGAAAGCAGACACAAAAGTCTACATGTTGTATGATTATTACATTTACATAAGATTTTAATATATGGAAAACAAACCCATGGTGTCAGCAGTCAAGAGGGCTGCGTTCTTTGGGGAAGCTGGAGGGGTTGGAGCTGGGGAGGGGGCGGGGCGAGAGGAGCTCTGGGAAGCTGCTGACTGGCAGTTATCAGGCCCAGGTTGCTTCAGGAGTGTGGTTACTTCGTATCACTTTGTAATGGCTCATTGAGTTTACATGTGTGGTTTGTGCCTTTTTCTTGTGTATGCTATATTCATTTAAACAAAAACTTTAAAAAACAACAAGGGATTTATGAGTAAATGGACTCAGGAAGTAGAAAAGTTCTAGAGTTTTCTGTCAATAAATACACTGCTAAATGGAAGGATGCAACATGGGCAGAAACTTGGGAGGGAGTGAGACCACTGACAGGTATTCTTTGGATTAGAAAAGATATGAGCATGCTCATATTCTGGTTTGTTGTTGTTGTTTTGTTTTGTTTTAAGTGAGTGAAGGGGAAGAATTAATGCTATAGAAACTAAGTGATTAAAATGATGAAGCCTTGTTTTAAAATTTTAAGGGGCTCAGATGAGAAAGGAGGAGGGCGTGGAAGTGCTAACCTTGGACAAGAATGACTCTTCTTCCTCCAGGTCTCAAAAAATAAGAAATGAAGGGACCCACATAGCAAACCGATGCAGGAATGAAGAAAGAGAGGGAAGTCTGGAGGGAAAAAAGACTAAAGGAGTTTGCATCTGATACAAAGCACAGCCATATGCTGGGAGGATGTGGATCAGGCTTGGGATCTTAAGGAAAAAATGACACATAAAATAGCACTTTTCCCACCACAGGAAAAGTGAGGGGCAGATACTTACGGACAAATGGAAGAACAATTGAGTTGTGTTGAGGCTCCAGCTGAATTTGGAATGATTGTGCTCATTGGCACAATCATTCTCCCGATACCTGAGCATGAAACAATAATTTCGTTGTTTTGGCCAGGCGCGGTGGTTCATGCCTGTAATCTCAGCCCTTTGGGAAACTGAGACAGGAGAAACGCTTGAAGCCAGGAGTTCAAGACCAACATGGGCAACATAATGTGATCCTGCCTCTATTTTAAAAAAATAATTTAAATTTTTTAAAAATCATGATTTTATTTCTCCATCTTACCATCTTTACATCTCCAACACTTCCTTTTCTGTCTTTGCAATAGAGGCCCTACCAGAGAAAACCTAAATGACTGTAACATCTTTCCAGTGGGATCTCTGCCTCTAGTTTCTCCCTTTGATTCCTATTTTGCTAACATGACCCTTAGATATTGTTGTGCCCATGTTCAAAGACCTTCAATGGCTCCTAGTGTTGGTCTTTGGGGACTGGGAGTCCTAAAGGGGGGAAGAAAAATAAATTTTTCTGCCAAAAAGACACCTGCACTCATATGTTTATTGTATCACTAGTTACAATAGCAAAAAACATGGAACCAACTCAAATGCCCATTGACAGTGAACTGGATAAAGAAAATGTGGTACATATGCATCGTGGAATACTATACAGTCATTTAAAAAGGAACAAAATCACATCCTTATAGCAACATGCATGTAACTAGAGGCCATTATCCAAAGTGAATTAATGCAGAAACAGAAAATCAAATACCACATGTTTTTATTTATAAGTGGGAGCCAAACTCTCTATACACAGGCATAAGGAAGGGAACACGAGACACTGGGGACTCCCAAAGAAAGGAGGGAAAGAGAGACATACATAAGGATTGAAAAACCGCCCACTGGGTACCATGCTCACCACCTGGGTGACAGGTTCCATAGAAGCCCAAACCTCACCATCATGCAATATAGCCATGTAACAAACTTGCACATGTACCCCTTGAATCTAAAAAAATTTTTTAATGTTTCTTTAAAGCTTAGTCAGCTGAGCACCTGTCATTTCAGACCATGATGAGATCCCAAGTACCTGGCACCTTCATCAACCAGACATGAGCTCAGCACTCCAGCTCACCCCACAGTCAAGCTCTCACCCAGGTATGTATGAACAAATCACAGCTGATGGGTACTGAGCTCTTGTTATGTGTGAGACAGTGTTCTAAGCACCTGGCATGTGTTAGGCCATTTGATTCTCATAACAATCATAAATAGATTCTGGTTTTCTTATTTGATAGGGGAAATAAGACCTAGAGAAGCCGAGTAAGTTGCTCCACTTAGTACCACATGTTCTGACACATAAGTGGACCCTGACCATTTGCCATAATGCTATGGGACTGGCAGTAGTGGGATACTGCCAGGGTGGAGGGGGAACACAGCATCAATAAGAGTACCTGATCTCAAACCAGGCAAAATGAGGACCAAAGGGAGGCCTAAACTTTACCTATACGATGACCACTTGTATACCTAATCCTGAATTGTACCCCACATCTTGAAAATAAAAATTTAGACTGGGCTCGGTAGCTCAGCCTGTAATTCTAACACTTTGGAAGGCTGAGGCGAGTGGATTGCCTGAGCCTGAGGGTTTGAGGCCAGCCCGGGCAACTTGGCAAGACCTTGTCTCTACAATAAATCAAAAATTAGCTGGGCATAGTAACGCGTGCCTGTAGTTCTGGCTACTTGGAAGGCTGAGGCGGAAGGATGGCCAGAGCCCTGCAGGTCGAGGCTGCGGTGGCCGTGAGCGTGCCACGGCACTCCAACCTGGGTGACGGAGTGAGACTCGGACTCAAAAAAAAACCAAAAAAAAGAAGAAGAAAAAGAAAAAAAAATGTTTTTTTTAATTGCCTCTCTTAAAGTTAGCAAGTGAGCATGCGTGGATGCAGATCTAGGCAGCTGGGCTCCAAAACCACCCATGCAACCACGACACTAGGAACAGGTGCTTGCGTGGCTTCCAGTATCTCTAACCACATCAGAATCTTGATTCTACAACCCACCTTCAGCATGGCCTGGGACTCTACTTTTTGTTTGTTTTGTCTTTGTTTAGAATTGCATTTATTTATTATTCTATAGAGATAGAATCTAGTTGTATGGCCCAGGCTGATCTTGATTACTAACCTCAAGCAATCCTCCTGTCTCAGCCTCTCAAAGTGCTGGGATTACAGGCCTGAACTACCATGCCTGGCCAGAACACTTTGAATGTTGGTTTTTCCTCTGGTTCTGGGACCTGCGTGCTATTTTGAAGCAGAACTATCCCCTTCCCCCATCTTGATTCATTAGGGTCTAACCCCCTGCAGCAGTCCCTTGTTCTTGAGTCAACCCCGATGCTCCAAACCTGTGAACTCAGTGATGTGCTAAGGTTTTATGTTTCTCCTACTCAGAAGTGGTTAACTATCTGTAAATGCTAAAAATAAGTACTAGGAAGTTAAAACAAAGTTGGAGGGGGAAATCTCATATTTGTAATGAATAAGTGGTCCCCTAAAAGATTATTTTTGTCTTCTCCCATGCTCTATGGTTCTGATTTCAACACAAAACTATCTTCATGTATTTTATTAATATCTTACCCTGTTCTGTTGAATTGATTTTCATTTGCAAAAAGACTTCTTTTTTTTTCTTTGTTTTGCTTAAGAAAATCATCATTTGAAGAAACAAGTGTTTAAAGAATTGCCTCCGTTGGTTTGTTTCTCCTTTCTAAAGAGTTATTCCCCTTTTCCTTCCCAGAACATTTTTTTCTAGGTTTTGTTTTAAAGCTAGAGGTTACAACTTTTCTATGCTATCTGAGACACTCATAAAATTCCATTGTAGGTATAAACCTTATCAGTTGGAATTGTATTGACCGCGTACCAGAGCTCTTAAACGAAGATTTGTACTAATATTCTACAGACTAAAATACTGCAAACTTTTGAAAGTTAAGTTTTACAGGCACTGCTCCATCACTTAATGTACTTCTTTCTTTCCACAGGATAGAGCTTAAAGGCTTGTCATGAATAAACGAAATCTCAACCTTCCCACGCTTCAATGTGGAAGCCCTATCGTAAAAATGTAATACATTATCCTTAAAACAAATTTCTCTCTGACTCCAGTGACACTAAAACGGACTGCACACAATGGTGCTGGCACAGTTCCAGGGTTTCTGGACACTGCTCCTTAACATAAAGTGAGTTCACAAAGGCTGGGGTCACGTTTCTGAGGATAACAGATACTTTAAATACTGTACACTTTTGTGTCTACACATACAAAGTAAAGCAGTGAATTGGGGCAATTACCCTTGAAATCTAAGTGTGCCCTTCTCTCCCCACATACATATTTCGGCTTCAATTATCTGAGCATTTCAAGCAAAAGTTATCTCCCCCCTCCCCGGATAATTGCTTCATTTTTTTGTCTTGTGTCTGTAACTTCAAATTATTCCCTAGTCCGTATGTCTAGTTGAGAGAAACTTTGCTAATAAATCAGGCTAGAACCAGCACTTTTCTGCTTTCACGGTGAGCTGCATAGCACCTCACAGATGGTTCAACAGACAAAAGGTCAGAGTCCCACCCAGGCAGGAACATCCTGTATCCCCATCCTGCAGCCTGAGGAGCTGGGGCCATGGCAGAGGCCATGTCCCCGGGAACTTGACAGAAGCTGTCATCCAGCAGGCAGGCACACGATTCACCTGTGGCCTGCGCATTATCGTCAGACGCGTTGACAGGCACAGAGCTGGGAAGGAAGCGCAGAGGAGTCTTCTGTGCCAGCTGATGAAAAGATGGGAGGCTCCCTCTTAGCAAGCAGGAGTGAGTGAGGTGCTGTTGTCAGTGCTGTGGATGGATGTGAGATAAGTCTTCCAAGTTGTGGACAGAGAGTTCCTAGACAGCTTGTGGAGTCCTTTGCAGGGCATCCGTGTGTAAGGAGGGATTTGCAGGATGGGATTAGAAATTGTAGACTGGGCCGGGCTCGGTGGCTCAGCCTGTAATCCCAGCACTTTGGGAGGCTGAGGCGAATGGATTGCCTGAGCCTGCGGGTTCAAGACCAGCCCGGGCAACTTGGCGAGACTCGTCTCTACAATAAATCAAAAAATTAGCCGGACGTGGTAGCTAGTGCCTGTAGTTCTGGCTACCTGGAAGGCTGAGGTGGAAGGATTGCCGGAGTTCAGCAGGTTGACGCTGGGGTGGCCATGAGTGTGCCACTGCACTCCAGGCGACAGAGTGAGACTCCAACTCAAAAAAATAAATAAATAAACTGTAGGCTGGTCTTTAGTGTTGGAGTTGCAAACATGATGTGCTTACCTAGTGACCCGAAGGCTCAGGGGAGTCACCCATCTTAATGTGTTCACATCAGTTTAAGAAAAAAGGGGTATGGTTTGACAGGTGAGCAGTGCAGTCCATCTTTTTGTTGTTGTTTGTCCTTTTCACTAAGCTATGAAAGGAATGTGTTGCTTTCTTTAAAAATGTGTGTGGCTAGGTGTGGTGGCTCACGTCTGTAATTCCAGCGCTTTGGGAAGCTAAGGTGGGAGGATTTCTTGTGGACAAGAATTACAGACCATCCTTGGCAACATAGCAAGACCCCATCTCTAACAAAAATTAAAATGAAAATTAAATTAGCGGGGCATGGGGGCATGTACCTGTAACCTCAGCACTTTGGGAGGCTGGGGTGGAAAGATTGCTTGAGCCCAGAAGTTAGAGACTGCACCCACTGTACTCCAGCCTGGGTGACAGAGCAAAACTCTGTCTTTAAAAAAAGAAGAAAAAAGTATACACATAGATATGAATTTTATCTCAGGAATTCTTGATTGACTACAATAAGTAAAAGGAAGGTATGTTTAAAATACAGTAAAGTCCATTTTCAGAATACTTACAGATATGACAGAATTTCTGAAAATGACTAACTTTTTGTGTTGTGAAGTATGCGTTAGGGGAGTATAACCCCAAAAGATCTCACACAACTGAAGGGAAAACCTATATGGTCTTTATTGCATCTTGGCTATCATTCCAAGGTTTCAGACCACAAGACTCTAAAATGTTATTACTCCCTCTGGCATTGATCAGGAGAGCTTGTTGATTTCACATAAATGCAGAGTGAGTGTGTGTCAGTACATTCTGATCGGAAGCAAATTCCTTCGTCAATCAGCTGATAATGAAAACAAAGCGCCTTGTTTTGGGAAAGGGGGACTCTAGGGGGCCTTATGCCAAGAGATGTCGAGAGACCGGGTTCTTTACAGCTGGGAGGATGAAGTGCCCAGCTGGGACTGTTTAACACAAGTGGCTGGGATAAAAGGTCTGGGGTGCAGTCCTGGGAATTGTCAGCAATTGATATAGCCACAAGGATGAAAGAAAGAGAAGTTCATGATTTTGTTTTCTGGTCATAAATCAATAGTTGTTTGTGGCAGTTTGCCTTAAAAGGAACATTTAGCCACACAGGCTATTTTAACATAATGTATTATTGCCTTAGGTCAAAAGCACCAGAAGGAGGCCAGAGATGCAAGAACTTGTAGGGAATGAATAACCACTTAGAGTTCAGGCGGCTCCATTCAGTGCTCAGGACTGTCAGCAGTGCGCAGGACACCGTCAGTCACCCCTTCCCTTCCTCCATCAATATGTTTAGGGATCCCCAAAAAAACTATCCCTTGCTTCAACTTACATCCCCAGCTACCCACCTGCTGTCCGGTTCTGTCATTGTCTTGCTCAAGTCTTTGAGCCTACGTCTGATGTCGCACTCTTTGCCCATAGAGTTGCATTTCAACTCCTTAAATCCCCACTTCTACCTCCAGATGGGACCTGCGCTTCCAAAAGCTTCCCTGGTCTCCATCTCTCTCCTCTTCCTCCTCCTCTTCTTCCTCCTCCTCCTTCTTGTCTCTCTCTTTCTCTCCACCCCCTCAATCTTTCTCACCCTTCCTGCCCTCTCTCATAAATTCAAATTCAGTAGTTGGCTTATCACCGCATTCTTCTCAGCCCTTCTTTGATCTTGGACACTTTTTTGACCACTCTATATTCTTTCAAAAAATCATGCCTTTGTCTTCCATGTGCCCAGTTCTCCTCTCCATCTGATCCTGTATCACCTTTGCACTTCTCTTCTTCCCCAACCCTCGCCTGGGTAGCTGCAAGACTCCATCTTTAGCCCTCTGCCCTCTCCCCATCCCTGCAAGACTCTTCATTTACTCTACAGTTCCATCTAAGTCATCATGTTCAGTATCAATCCCTTAAGTGACTATGGTCAATTCAACTAAACTCAACACAGATTAGATGCCAACCCATGACCAGCTGCCTATGAGCCAGCGCTCACCGTTTCTGATGGCACTGTTGGCTGAAAGTGCCCATACTTAGCATCTTCCCTCCTAAAATGACCTCCTTCCACTGGTCCCCTACCTGGTATTACTCACCCTGCTTCCTGACTTTGAAGTGAAACCTCCTGACATTGATTCTTTCCTATTCTTCGGTTCCAACATCCAATCTGTCATGTTTCTGATGTCAACAGAGCTTTTCGGTATACACTTTCTTTGTTGCCTGGTTCCAGCTATGGTTTTCATTTCGGTTCTTTCATTTTTTGGGGGGGGGGGTGGGAGTCTCACTCTGTCACCAAGGTTGGAGTGCAGTGGCACGGTCATGGTCACCCCAGCCAACAGCATTGACCTGCTGGTCTCAGGCGACCCTTCTACCTCAGCCTTTCAAGTAGCCAGAACTACAGGCACCCACTACCTTGCCTGGCAAATATTTTGATTTATTGTAGAAATGAGGTTTCGCCAAGTTGCCCGGGCTATTCTCGGACCCGTGGGCTCAGGCAATCCCCCTCACCTTGACCTCCCAAAGTGCTTGGATTATAGACTTGAGCCCCCATGCCCGGCCGGTTCCTCGCTTTTTGACAGAGATTTCTTTGCTTCCTGGCACCAGCATCTCTTCTCCTGCACTAGGGCTCTTTTTGATCCTCCATACCCATCCTGCTCCCTCTCACTGCACCACCCACAGTGGCATCTACAATCCCCTGAATGAGAACTCACAAGTCTTCCATCCAAGCTGCAGGACACAGCAGAGTTGGACTGGCAAGCGCTTGAAGTCTAACTCTGTGTCAGAGTTTGCAGAAGATTTTCGTATAATTCCAATCACATCGCCCTCATAATAACCCTGTGCAGTATACACAGAAAAGGGGCAGATGAATTAACTACAGATGATGAAATTACAGTTTAGAATGGTTCAGTGGTTGCCCAAGATTTGAGAGCTGGCAACTGGTAAAAGCAGGACTCACATCACTCAAATCCCAGGTACTGAGTCCCTTGTAGATTTCACAAACTAAACAATGGTTTATCACTTTGCTAAACTCTTTTTATTTTTTAGAGACCAGTTCTTGCTCTGTTGACCAGGCTAGAGTGCAGTGATGCTATCATAACTCATTGCAGTCTGGAACTCCTGGGTCAAGCAATCCTCCTGCCTCAGCCTCCCAAGGCACTGGGACTACAGGCATGTGTGATCATGCCCAGCTAATTTTTTTTTTTTTTTGTAGAGACAGGGTCTCGCTATGTTGCCCAGGCTGGTCTTGAATCCCTGGTCTCAAGTGATCTTTTCACCTTGGCTTCCAAAATTGCTAGGATCACAGGCATTCTGAACCACCACGCTCGGCCAAACCTGGCAATTTTCGCTAACCCCTTAGGACTTAGCTTAGCTGTTATGGGCCCCAGTGCCTTCCTCGCAAAGGTGGGAGCACCTTTTGATATTCTGACAGTGCCCTGTGTGGGACCGCAGCTCTTATCTCACTGTGTTGCAACCTTTTACAGTGCTGACACCCCTGTTGGACTGGCCGAATCTTACTTGTCGTTAAATTCCCATTTTACAGCCTGTCATGTCTAGGTCCTCAGAACATGTTTGTCAAGTGAATGAATGAAACAAGGAAACACTGAGATCCTCTGGGAATGGAACACACACTAACAGAAGGGTTTAAGCTCAGACTGGCTCCAAATGGCACGTCCACACAAAGGCACCTAAACACTTGCTTGTTGATTGCTGGTCTTTCTACTAGAATAGATGCATCACAATCACGAAGACTTTTTCTCATTTACTGCTGTTTCCTCTTATCTAGAACATCACTGGGAACATATAGGCCCTTAATCGATAGTTACTGAATGAATGAATACAGGTGAATTTCCATCTATCTTCTCCCCAGAGACGCTAACTGGCTTGATTTTCTGTTTTGTCTTGCTTTGTTTCCCTCCTGGGGAAGAGAAGGGCATGGAACGAATCTCTCTTCCTCTTCCCAGGAGAATGGTGCACTGTGGATGCGTTTTTGCAGAGGTAAGCTTGAACCTCAGTGTCAGGCAAGCCAGGGCAGTCACCTGGAGTCACAGTGCTCAGAGGATGAGGGCAGGTGAGAACTCGGCCACTGAGCCGAAACTGCAGGGCAGAAGGTAGAGGCCATCATGACATGTTTCTTTTGATTTTATCGCTTTTGTAAGATGTGACCAATGTACCCAGAGAAGTCTGAAGATAAGGTAAAAATCACAAAATCCTCTAATCCTGAGGCACCACCATAACGATCTGATGAACATCTTTGCAGGCATTTCTCTAGACACGTGCATCACATGTGTGTGCGTGTTAGGTTATGTGCAGCTGCAAGTGACAGAAGAGCAAAATAATAATGATATCTTCATGATAGAGGCTCTTTTCAGCTGGGCAGGGTGACTCATGCCTGTAATTCCAGCATTTTGGGAGGCTGAAGTGGGAGGATCACTTGAGGCCGGGAGTTCGAGACCAGCCTGGACTACATAGTGACACCCCATGTCTAGGGGGAAAAAAAGCAGCAGCTCTTTATTCTCTCACATGGACGTCTGGGGGTGGGGTTCAGAACTGGTAAGGCTCTCAATGGTGTCATCCACCCAGGCTCATTCTACTTCGTTGCTAAATTGTAGGTGATTACCCCTCATGGTCCAAAGGGCAGCATCTCCATTCTAGGAAACAGAGAGGAAGGAACGAAACAAGAGAAAGATGGGGTGGAGGCAACAGGATACATCTTGTACCTAAGGAAGCTCCCGCATAGTATTTCTTCTCACATCCCATTGGCCTGAGCTGAGTCGCATGGCCACACCCAGCTGCAAAGGGGCTTGGGAAATGGAGTTCTTGTTCTGGCAGCCATGTGCCAGCCAAAAATCCTATTACCCTGAAGAAAGAGAGGAGTGGATACCTAGGGGTGTGTGGCAGTCCCTGTGACATGATCTATGCAATATTTTGTAATTGAATCACAAAGACAATGTGATACAGTGATAAAGATTACAAGCTCCAGGGATAATTGCAGGTTGAAATCTGGTTTAGATACTTAATCTTCAGTTGACTTGTCTGTAAAGTAGGGATTATAGTAGAACAAACCTATTTCATAGAATTGTTGTGAAGATGGAATGAGCTAATACATGACAAAGGGCTTAGGGTGGTGACTGACAGGAAGGTACTCAGTGTGCAGTAAAGTAAGCCATCACATTTTCTGCTTTTTTTGCACTCATCCATCTAGCTTGGATACAGTTCTATGTCATCACCTGTAGATCTCCTTATATAGTCTTTTGTAATGGCTGCATAGGGTTCCATCATGTGGAGGGAACATCATTTATTTAATGATTCACCACCGATCGCCATCATGAGTTCCCAACTTTTGGCTGTTATCAGCAATTCTTGTATCAACATCATTTTTTACTCACATGGTTATTTTTTTAGGGTAAATCTCTCCCTGTGGGATGGCCAGGTCAAACTTAAGCCTATTTTACACGTAACGATGTATCGCCAAACTTGAGCTAACAGCTGGCTTCTGAGAACACCAGAGCAATCCATTTAAACCAACAGTTTTGGGGTACCTACTGGATGCTGAGCCTCGAGCTAGCTGCTGCAGGGGGTCCAGTGATAAATAGTAATGAGGGAGGGAATGACCCCCTGGCTTTGTGAAAACAGAGTTCAGGATGCTAGGAATGCTGATGGCCAGGCGTGATCGAGGGGGCAGTCTGGGAAGGTCACTCTCAGGAAGTGCTCTTGCAGCTGGAAATGGGGGCAGCTGGGTGGGAGGGAGGATTGGAGAAGAAAAACACGTTCTAGAAGAGCAGGAATGTGTACGAAGTATGATGTGATGGGTAAGTGCATACATTCTGGAGCCAGGGTATCCAGGGCCAGCTGAATCATGGCTCTACCATTGTTACCTGAGAATGATTTCTCTGTGTCTTTGTTTTCACACCTTTACAATGGGAATATAGTGATGATGGGTTTATTGCAAAGACTGAATAAGTTAATGTACACGAGTCCTTAGACAAGCTCCTGGCAGATACAGAGCGCACTGTGTCAGCTCCTATCAATATTTTCATCTTCCTGTCTTGGCTTAAAAATCTTAACCCAAGACTGTGAGAGTTCAACAGTCAGTATCACACCACCTTCATTTTTCCTGAGGTTTTCTTCGTTCAGTCATTCATCCATTCAACAAGCATTGCTGATCATCTCCTAGGGCAATAGTGGCAAACAAAATTGTCTCAGACCCAGGCTTCAAGGAAATCACTGTCTGGTGGCAGATTTTTTTTTTTTTTTAGTTGGAGTCTCACTCTTTTTTTTGTTGTTGTTTCTTTTCGGCCCTTCTTTTTATTTTAGTTTACAGATCGTGGAAAAGAGATGTTTCTTTTTTCCAAAAATTGCACCAAGATAAAGCAAAGCTCTAGTTGATGTGGGTGTGTTGTGTAGGTTTTAGCAGTACTGTCCTTACTAGACACTCATTGGACAGTAGCTCAACCCCAAGAAAAGAAGGATGTCTCACTCTTTCACCCAGGCTGGAGTGCAGTGGCATGCTTACAGCCACCGCAGCCTTGACCTACTGGACTCAGGTCATCCTTCCACTTCAGCCTTCCAAGTAGCTGGAACTACAGGCACATGCCACCATGCCCAGGTACTTTTTTGATTTATTGTAGAGATGAGGTCTCACCAAGTTACCCAGGCTGGTCTTGAACCCATGGGCTCAGGCAATCCTCTCACATCGACCTCTCAAAGTGCTGGGATTATAGGTGTGAGCCACTGCGGCTGGCGGGAGATATTTTTTTTTTAATTAAAAATCTGAGGTGTAATCTATGAAAGCCTAGCAGGGGCATGTGCAGGGAGGACTTGACACAAAAGTGACAAAGAAGCCAAGACCTGGGGCATTAGGAGGTTGTAGTGAAGGAAACTGGGGTGGGGGGAAGGATAAGCCAGGCAGAGGGAGCAGCCTATGGAGAGAACCCGAGGAGGGAGGCCATTGCACAAAGAGGGCAATAGGAGAAGCGAGAGGTGGGGGGCCACAGTGAGGTGGGGAGGTAATCAGGGCTCGTTGGGATCTCCAGCTGGCAAACAGAGGTAATCCCGAGTCTAAAGGTGGGTATGAGACCGAGTCCCGTCACAAACACCTTTGTTGCCCTGCCAAGGTCATTTTGTAGCGGGGGGGAAAAATAGAGAGATCGTGACACCGAGACTATTATAGGAAGTGGCATTTTACTACGCTGGCCATCCCAGCGGGCCCGAGGGTCTAATACGTCCAAGTCGAGTGCCCCAGATCCGGAGAACTGGGGTCTTATACCCTTGTTTAGGTGAGGGAGGGGGTTGTATTGAGTGATTACATTCTTCCTTTGGAATCTTACAAGGTTGTACTTAGCAAAATCAGGTTTCTTGGAACTGCCGGGCTGTAAACC
>CAUYQG010182050.1:0-15288 GCA_963574415.1 Tarsius wallacei
ACCTTTATCTTTTTATTTTTTATTTTTTATTTTTTGAGTTGGAGTCTCACTCTGTCGCCCAGACTGGAGTGCAGTGGCCGCTCCCAGCCACTGCAGCCTCGACCTGCTGGGCTCCGGTGATCCTTCCGCCTCAGCCTTCCAAGTAGCTGGAACTACAGGCGCGCGCTACCATGCCTGGCTAATTTTTTTTTTTTTTTTGATTTATTGTAGAGATGAGGTCTCACCAAGTTGCCCAGGTGGGTCTCGAACCCGCAGGCTCAGGCAATTCACTCACCTCAGCCTCCCAAGGCACGGGATTACAGGCTGGGCCACCGAGCCCGGCTCCTTTATGTTTTACATAAAGACACTGAGGGTCATACATGTTAAGTAATTTGTCCTTACCTGCCAATAAATGGCAGGTGCAGAATTTGAACCCAAGACTGCTGTATTTCCAGAGGCTGTGCTTTTTATCACTTGATGTTCTTCCAACCTTTTTTTTCCCAGAATGGTTTTCAGGGGAAACATAAATGATATTCTCTTGATGTATTGTTTTTTCACTTTGGAACACCATAGACTTCCCTTATAAAATAGTGTTTGCACAAAACAGGACATGCATACCTAGCCTCATTTTTCTGTCTGATTGTAATACATGGAATTACTGTTTGGGGAATTGCTCTTTAACTGAAAATGCAACCAAATTTATGTGGTAATAGACCACATTGGATGGGCACCACAAAAGCATTTCAATGCTGGGATGTTTAGTCAGAACATGGAATGCACTCAGACATAAGGAAATGGACACGCCAGTGTGGGTGTCCTCTGAATGAAACAGGTCCTGCTTTGTCAGGAAGTCAGGGCTTACCACCTACTAGTATATTTTCCATTTCTACGTCATCTCTTCCCTCCTCCCAGTGAATTTTAGTTTTTCTGTGAGATCACCTCTGCCCCATGATCACCATCCTGCTGAGGGAGACCCTGCCCATCTCCTTTTCCTTTCTCTAGAATTTGCCTTGCCTTTCTCGAGAATTTTGTGAGAAAGCAGCTTCTGCATGGCAGCTAATGCCCATGCCCACATGTGGTTCTCTTGCAGTGTGATCGGACTCCCAGGAGAAGAGGACTGGCCTAGAGACGTTGCCCTTCCCAGGCAGGCTTTTCATTCAAAATCTGCCCAGCCAATCGAGAAGTTTGTGACAGACATTGATGAACTAGGCAAAGACCTACTTCTGGTAAGTTCTTGTGGTACAGAGCTGGTATGCCATGTGTGGGTGAAAGACGGTCCTGTTCAGCCTGGGTTGTGGGCACAGGTTCCACGTCAGCAACTGCTGCAGGCATCACGTGCCTTGGCCACCAGGGCCAGAGTTGCGGGTCTCCAGGGCTTTCATTGCCACGCTGAGCAGCTGGTGGCTCTTGATTCTGGAATGTCTTTCTGATCCACACTCCAACTCTTCCGTCTTTGAATGTTTGTTTCAGTGCAACCTTGAAGCATGTCGTTCTCTTGAACATATGTTTCTTTAGAAGTAAATATTATGTTTCCTTGTTTACAGTTTCATGCTCATTTCATGCTGCTTTAAGCACTTGCATGTCATTTCCATGTGCCTTTTCTTAAGTGGTCATAACTTTGGGAAGATGTTTTTCCAAAGGAGCTATATATTTACTAAGTATTGGGTGTGCCGTGCATGTATGAAGCACCTCACTGGGAAAAGGGACTTCTGTGCTCTCTTCAAGACAGGCTCATCACACTTGACCTGGTGTATAATTTCCAGGATGTGGAAGCCAGAACAACGGGTAAAGAGTTTACCTGCTGGGCTGATCCTGGTCCCTGCAACCCAGTGAGTGTGTCGTTTGCCTCCTGAGTTGACAGCCTGGGTCAGTGCAGGTCTTCTCTATTGTCTAATGCAGGGCCCAACCCGAGAAACAACCACTCCCTGGGGCGTGTTTTTCCTATGGCAGGAGGTGGGTGCTGCAGAAAGGCAAGCAGAGGCACGCAGTGCCCTGAAGGCCTGGGCTTGGGAGACGCACCCGCCACTTGCACCCACTTTGTTCCATTGGCCAAAGCAAGTTTCACGCTCCAGGCCAACTTCATGGAGGAAAGAACACTCCCAAGAGAAGAAAGGGAGTGTGTGCTAGAAATAATACAGTCTGCCCCAGTATTCAACTCTTAACTGAGGTGTGATTCCAAAAGCTCATTTTGTAAGTCGGTTATTTGGCAATCAAATTAAATGTTCTTGCAGAAACGATGTTATACATGGTTTTTAAGTTAATTATCAAGCCAGCCCCCTTGTTCCTGAAGTAGGGCAACAGTAGAACTCAAACGACCTTTTAAACAGTATTTCCGCAGGGTGGACTGTACTGAGTCTTCCGCAGGAGCCTGGCTCACACCCTGCCCCCCTCACCCCACCCCCACCCATGTGGCAGGAGTCCTGTCCTCATCCAGCCTGAGGCCTCCAGTGCTGCAGGAAGAGGCTCCACCCACAGCATCCCTAGAGACATGTCCCCACGGCACTTAGCTCTTCTTTCCTGTGTCCTGGGGATTAAGTTGGCAGCTTCCTTTTCTAACACCACTACCTGATTTTCTCCTTCTTGGACTCTGGGAAGAGAGAACTCAGGTTCAGGAATGTTGCCCCTGCTTCCCTGTCCTTGGGAACTCAGCCCTTTGCAAGGCTTCTCCAGGGATGTCTGTTGCTCTTAGAGACAGTGGGACCATCCACAGACAGCTCTTTCCTCACTTGCCCCTTGGCATTTGATATCCAGAGGACCCACTGGGAAGCTGACCCCATAGCCTGACAGGGGGCTCAGGACAAGTAAGGTTTCAGTGTCCCAAGAATTCACCTAAAGTCAGTGTAGAACTTTGTGTTTGTCTTTCTAGGTCAGTAGTTTTCAACAGAACACTAGAGGGTCCCTGCCCCCTAGTCAGAAGCTGCCAAGGGCTGTGCGTGGGAGCCCCTCTTGGGGTATGGGGACTGCATGCCTGGGGACCTGGTCTGTAGGTGGCATAGAGTGGCATAGAGGGCTGAAGCATAGAGGACTGTCCACACACCCAGCTCATGCCCTGGATGCTGCCCCGCCGGGAGGAGGGCTGGAGGCACCCAGCTAGCCAAGCTTCTGAGCCAGGTCGGTCTCACTGTCATTCATCAGCACCTGCCAGCAGGAGGCGCATGAGCAGAGCGCGGCTCCCTGGGTGACATAGGCGGCTCTGCCTAACTTAGCTTCGACAACTCAGCTCGGGCCACAGGCTGCTGCTGCTGCTGCTGCTGCTGCAGAGATTTCCTTCTGCTGCTGCAGAGATTTCCTTCCCTCCTTGCTGCGTCGACCTCAGCCCAGCCACTGCCTTGACCACTCAGCGAGGGCCAGAAGCTCTGGATGTGCAGGGACCCACTCACTCACCCTAGACTCCCTGCCCCTGAGCTGTCAGCCTGAAACAGAGTTACTGACAGGAAGCGCATGGACTCTTGGTAGGGCTGCCATTAGCCCTGGCATCTCCGTGTGACCTGGGTGAAAGGCCTTCCTACTCTGGGTGGGGCAGCCACAGGACAGGGTGAGAGGTTAGGTGAAGTCTGTGACTGCAGCACTGAGTTTGCTAGCACTGCAAAAATCGCCATCTAAATAAAACTACATGCACATGGCAAAGGTCACAATGCTCTTTAAGAGACCTGGGGTGTCCTTAAGAGAAATTCTGGGCGAGCACAGGCACCACAGGTGCTGTCTCCTGGAGGGAGAGGCGGTTTACATACGAGGACACACAAGATGAGTGCTGTCTGCATGTTACTTCACATCCCTCTAAGTAAATATTAATTCTCACTATAGATACACGTAATACATGATGGTGAACAGAGAAGTGACCGTGCATGTACGTTATTTACTTGACATGTTTCATATCGACCGAAATATTTTTTCTTTTTTGCAGAAGTGCTTGACATTTAATCCAGCCAAGAGAATATCCGCCTACAGTGCCCTGTCTCACCCGTACTTCCAGGACCTGGAGAGGGGCAGGGAGAGCTCAGATGCCCGCTTGCCGCCCGGCCAGAGCACCTCAGAGCTGAACACAGCCTGAGGCCTCAGCCACTGCCTCGAGCTGGCACTCCAGGGATGCCCTTGCTGGTTGATGGGCCCCTGGGCAAGCCCGCAGAGCTGCTGAAGACCACCGCATCTGGAGGCCTTCCAGCTGCATCCTCTCATGGGCTCTGTGCGTCCAAGGAAGCTGCCTAGTTTACTATTCCGAAATCAATGCAAGAGTGATTGCAGCTTTATGTTTGTCTGTTTGTGTCAAGAATCTGGAAAACTTCCAGAAGAGAAGCTGCTGACCAATTGTGCTGCCATTTCATTCTTCTAACCTTGGATGCTGCCAGTGTGGAGTGGGTGGCCAGGCACAGCTGAGGTGCGATAGTCTCTGCAGCTGCCTGGCCTGCCTGGTACTTGTGAGTGTGTGCGACTGTGTGTGTGTGTGTGTGTGTGAGAGAGAGAGAGAGAGAGAGAGAGAGAGAGAGAGAGAGAGAGTCTGTGATCTCCTCAAGTGTTACTTTTTATAAACAGCAAGAGTAATCCAATTTTAAAGACTCAAGGTGATGGATAAATAACAGGTGTTTGTTCACTGAAGTGACTCGCCTGCTTGGTCTTCTCCATCAGAAAGTTGAGCCTATGTCCTCAGCATTTCTTTTCTGGCCAAAAGCAGTAGATTTGCTAGCAGTAAAGATGAAGTTTTATACATGAAGCATAAAGGAAAAAAAATTATGTCTTTTAAGAGACCTGCTTTTTAAAACATGCATTCTATTTAGTCTTCAAAAAGCTGAATTTGCTTGTTGTAAGTCTATTTTAACCTTCTGTGTAACATCATGTGTTATTATTTCTTTTGGAAGATACCTTATAAGCTTTTTATTACTTGCTATAGACTTAGGGAGTGTACCTCAAATAGGTTAAAAAAAATAGGGAGAAAGCCTTTACTTCCTGGATTGGAATTCCTCTTTCCTTTTTGTTTTTTGTTGTTCTATATGTTTGTTTTTAGGAATTTGTCAGAAGCTGTTTCCTATTTTAGTTTGGAGAGGAGTTCTCTCTGCCTAGAGACAGGAATGCCATTTGAATTGTCCTCACCTATTACACTGTACTTTCTACCATGCACTGCCTCATTGGCAAAGGTTCACCTGCTCTGTCTTCCAGCACCTCTGGGTATATTGCTACCATTAAGCACCTCATAACAGATTGCACAGGCTGTCCTGTGCACACCTGCTCGCTTGCTTTCAGTGAACCTTTCATGATTTCTCAGTTTCAGATGATGGTTTATGGCAATTCTGCAGTCTGAACAGGCCCTGACCTCTCACCAAACCCGACCTCCCAACCTGTGTTCACTGTGGCTATCCAGGCAATCATAGGCTCTCTCTACTTCATCACCAGCATGTGAATTCCTAAAAATTGTTACTTTGTGCTTTGCATTTTAACAGAAGATACTGCCAGTGTGGTATCTGGGGGAATGTCCTTGGCTGTGTTTCAGGGATACACGTTTGCTCTATAAAGTGACCTTTCTCTACCCAGTGGTGCTCGTGCCCGGTGCCTGTGCACTCTTCTGCTGTCTGCAGAGCCAGCCTGCCCAGGGCACTGGAGACAGCTTCTTTTGCTGTTTTCTCTACAGTCATTTGTATTCACCCCATCTCTGCCTTATCTGTGGTTTAGTGCTTAGTTGGCTATAGTACCCAGGAGACGCAGAAAGTCTTCTGGGAGGTCGCTTCCTGACCAGCGTCTTGAGTGCATGCAGCAGCTGTGTTTAGAGTTAGTGTTTTCAAAGAATGGACATTGCTCCAGTCAGTGGAAAATACTTCAGCTGATGTGTGTGCGTTGTCAAGTTTCACTGAATTCTCAAGTTTTACTGAATTCTTCACAGCTTAATAGTGTATATGATTATCTTGAACAAGAGAAAAAATTAGATGTCTCTCCTTGAGAGCTTTTTTGGGGGGGTTGTGAACTATTCTTTTTTAATACACATATTGTTTAGCATTGTTCTAATTCAGTAGCTTGAGGAACAGGAAATTTTTTTCTAAAGCAAGATCATAAAGACGACGGGCCCTAAGAATGTCTTATACCTTCACTGTGACAGCACTGATGACGTGTTGTCAGCACGGTAAACGCTTGAGACAATGAATCCTGGACAAGGTAAGCTCAAAGTCTCGCCTGGAAAAGTGATTTCTGCCTTTCCTTTGATCGAGGGTCAAAATACAAGTACATACACATTTTGTGGGGTCTAGAAATTGAGTTTAGAAACCCACTGCACTGATTTACCATGAGCTTTTTCGTTAGTATTCATGGCTTGAGTGAACATAACTTGAGTTTTTGCTTTTGCAAAAGTTTTCATAAGTTCACTCAAGAAAAATGCAACTCTTCTGAACTGGAATTTTTCAACATTCTTTAGAATTTTAAGCAAGTAGAGAGCTCAGCTTTTATTCCTGGCATCAACCTTTGGCCCACTTCTAAGTAGTGCTTATAAAGAAAAATTAAAGCACCAGCTTCTTGGCATTAGCAATTTGGCAAGTTATCTTCTGATGATCCAGAGGAAAAGGCCCCTCAGCCTTTCTGAGCTTTGCAGGAGTCTGTTTCAGCTCTTCTGAGGTGTGGTTGTTGCATCTGAGTGAATACTCTCTTGATTTGCCCTTGACATCTAGACTTGCTACCTCGGAAATCCAGACCCACACAAGCAGTCTTGTCATTGGGGCATTTGAAACAGATGGCAGAGTAAGAATGGCTGATGATTGTGACACATGGTTTCAGACATGTCTGCAAAAAGTTAGGCAGTAGTCAACTAGAAGGTCACACTGCCCAGCGTTACACCAAAGCAGCTTGTAGCTAGGAGAAATGTGTCAGATGTGAGCACATGTGAACTTCACACATGGACTGGTGCGAGATGCGCCTGGTGGTTTCTGTTTGATGTTTGGTTCTGGCAGCCCAGGCATTTTGGGAACTGTGGTGCGGGGTAGAGTCAAAACAACCCACATACAAAAAGAGAAACCTGTCCATCCCATTATCATAAGCAATCACATGGCAAAGGGTTATCATGATCCAGCCTTTAAAAACTCTATTTCCAAGAGCTTGTGAGAATCCAGTAGGTTGGTGTCCTCCTCTGAAATGGATGGAAATTCAAGGTGCAGAGATCCTGTTTTGAATGAAAGTTCATGCTGTTTCAGCCCCCTGGATTTTCATGATTTTCTCTCAGGAAGCACACACTGTGAATGACTGACTTTTTCCTTAGCCCCAGGTGACTTACTAAAAATAGTTCAAAATTATTCATCTAAGATTGGGATCTTGCATTTCCGTTTTAAGAAAAAGTGAAGATCTCAGGATGTATAGGATGTTCATATCTTAAAGAAAACATGTTCCTTTTTAAGAGAGAAATTTATAGTTTGACTCCAGAATGTGGTACCATCCATTTTTATTAGAAAACCCTTAAATAGTACCAAACATTTTGAACTTTAAATTATGTATTTGAGTTTTTAAGAAACGGTAGCTGCTCCTTTTAAAAATAGTGCCTATTAGACAGTGATGGCAATTCTTTTTCCATTAAGGAAATTAAATCATGGAAGCTTCCTAATATCACAAACATATTAAAATTCTTCTGTCCAAAGAATTGTTTTTAAGTGGCAACTTGACTACTATGAGAAGCACATGAGAGTGTCTCATGTTTTCTAAAAGCAGGCTTTTTTTGCATAGTCAGTTCTAGGAAAGAATGATGTTAAAAGTTAATACCCCACCATAATTACTTAACTGTGTTAGTACAGAAACTAGAGAATATTTACCTTGGAAAGAAAATATTGAAATATTATTATAAGTTCTTAGATATTGATAGAATTCAAAAGAATGCATGTTTTACATTGTGACAGATAAAATTAATGATGTTACATGATTTCTAAATCTTTAAAAACTGTTAATAAAACAGTGGGCAATGAATAGAGGAAATTCTGGAGAAAATGAGCATATTCAGAGGGTAGTTTCAGAGCTGTGTGTAGCGTATTATATTCTACTAAAATATGTTGTAAAAATTTATGCTAAAGTCACCTGGCAACTATGGGCTGCTATGTTTAAAAACAAATTTTATGGAGAAGCTTCTGAGCACAGTCACCATGCCAAAGGTTGAGCTAGTAAGCAAACTGAATCATCCACATTTTTTTCTCACTTCAGGGGTAGAAGCAGCCACCTGAAGCTCCTCTTGTTACACATGCCTGAGGATGTTAATTGCAACAAAAAAAACCCACACATTTTTAAAGGCATGTGTTTCCTATACCACCAGCACATTTGAGTTCTTACCCCAAACCGGTTATCATGTGCATTAAATAGATTTGGGGATATCATTAGGAAAATGTTTACTTGTCCCTCCCCACAATGGGAAAGCTTCTTGAGGCTGACAATGGTGTTTTCCTCATAAGCATGAGAAAATCACATTTTTATTTCTTATTGGCTCCCTTTCTAAATTCGTACACTTTTCAACCTGATATTGATACTTGCCTGTATCTCAAGCATTTCTAACTTGTACTTTTTCAGAAAATAAACCAGAAATATCCCTTTGGCCTTCTCTATCTCTGACCTTTGTAAGCAACAGAAATACAGAAACAGAGAAGGGGTCCAGTTTTTAAATGTTTTTTTTCTCAACTAGTCTTTTTGGTTTCTGGTTTCTTAATGAAGGACCAATTAGCGTCCCAAAATGTTTCCTATTTCCTAGTATTCCCAGAGAGATAGTTTAGATAAATGAGTGGACTTCCTTTAATGTACCGTTTCCTTGATATTGGTGCTCTGGCCTTAATAAGAAAACGGCCACCTGAAAATAAATACAGGCTTTTTAAAGGATCTAAATAAGGATTTAAATAATATCACAGCAGTTTTTTGAAGTCAGTGTAACCAGAAGAGGGGGTGGTTTTTCTTGTAAAGGTTTTTTCTTTTTCTTTCTTTTTAATTCACACTGACTTAAGAGATGGCTTTCTTGGTTTATTCCAATATATTCCACAAGGTGGCACTTTCAGAGAAAAATTAAAATCTGACCAAGGCTAAAGAGGTACTTCTAAACACTTCATTTTGAGTGTCTTTTTGTGCACATATTTTAACTCTTGCCTAGCACTTGTTTTTCAGGGTGATTACTAGTCTTTATAATGTTCTGTAGCTTAGATATTTTAATTGTCAGCTAGATTCTGAACAACTATCTGCAACTGAATTGTCCCTAAGGATGGATAATACACCTATTTTGATCATTTAAGTAGGTAAAGAAAGCCTAGTCATTCATTTATTTCAGAAACGTTTTTTAATGTACCTGATTACCTCATTTTTCGAGGTTAGGACAGGCTTACTAAAAGGCAACCCTCGACTCTGAACAGGACAGTTTTGTTAGGAACATAAAACTCCAGTGGCCCCAGCTAACACACTCATACCCTCTCTGCTTTGTTCACATTCCCTTACCATGGTCACCTTTCAACACTGATTAAATTTTAAAACTCTGATGAGCACTTCAGTAGACCAAGCTTTTTCTAAAGCATTGCTATATTGAAACAGGTCTAAAATACTAAAAGACCTGGTAATTTTTACATTTGTATAATCACAAATGTACATTCTTTAATTTCTCCAGTTTTGATGTTTGTAGGCAACTATATGTTTTTTTAATTCACGGGTCTTCTCAAAGGTCCCTTATCCCCCAGATAATTTAAGTTCATTTTAGAAGTCGCCTTCCTCGCCCACCGCAGCTCACTTGCGACTCAGCAGATTATGGAACTTTTCAGTCTCAGAAACCCTGCTGGTCCACGCCGCTGGCACCAGGGCAGTAAAGCCTCTGAGAGGGCTGGAGCCTCTTCCCCCACCCCCACCCAAGCAGAGTCCAGCGACAGGTGAGCTGCGGCCTCAGGGGTCGGGGCTGGCTCAAGGCCGTTTGCCCAGCTCAGAACTTGACCCCCACACGTATGCCTTCCCGCCAAGGCCTGTCGCTCCGCCCCGTGGGGGTGGGCAGGGCTAGCCTCACCCATCTGCTGCTGTCTCGGGGCATCTGTCCTGCAAATCTTAGGAAGCAAAATGTCCGTAGGGGCAGATCTTGTGTCCCGCACAAGTGAGTGCAACACAGTTCTCCGAGAGCTCGGGTATAAAGAGACATGGGGAGGCTGTGGCCTTCGGTCAACCAGGCATCTCAAGCTCTAAGCTCAACTTTTTTGTTTTTTGTTTTTTTAAGAAAAGATGTATAATTACAGGAAAGATTTTTTTTATTTTTTTATTTTCTATCATTCTACATATATAATGGCAAAAAGGTATGCCTGGAAAAGGTTTGTTTTGAAAAATTGCTTATTTTCTGTTTCATCTTCAGTGGACAAAAGTTTCCAATTGTTTGGCTTCCAGTCTCTTCTCTCTGTTTTTCTTTGTCAAGTAATTAAAGGTATGTAAACAAATCTCACATAGTAGGGGATTTTCGTGCTTGGAGGAATCTTTTGTGTGAATCGTTTGGTCACACAAGTAATTAACTGTTTCTCTGTTTTAGGACTTTGGCTTGTCAGATGTAGGCTTTCCTAAAGGGGGTGCATGCCTGTGCATATTAACTGCCAAGAACTCTGATTGTAACGCTGATCAGCAATCACAGTCGGTGTCTAGTGCTCCTTGGTTTCCAGCCAAATTCCATTGACATGCTTAGGCTACGGTTCTGAAGATACCCTTTGTGCCCTTCCTTGAAAGTGTCTAATCTAAGGTTTTAAGAAATGCAGTCATAAATATTAGCTGGCAGTATTTCTGTGATCATCAGCAACTCTTGAGTTTGGCCTTGAAGTCTGAATAATGGAAAGAGATCCTAACAGTAATGTGTATCTTGAACCCTCAAGGGCATCATTTGTCTTTTCATTCTGCTCCCTTGTTTGCAGCAATATACACGTGTATGTCATAGTTTCTCGCTTTTTATTCTTTTGTTTTCCAGTGACCAGTAATAAATACATTAGTTAGCACATGGAATTATAGCATCAACTACCCTTAGGAATGGCACTTAACAGGTGGGGAATTTTTTTCAAGTTCTACATTTGCATAAATTATTTCTATTATTATTCATGTATATTATTTATTTCTGAATCACACTAGTCCTGTGAAAGTGCAACTGAAAGCAGAAAGTGTTAGGACTTGCATTTAATGTTCATTATCATGGTCTTGTTGGAGCTCAGAAAATAAAAATTAGACTAAGCACCCAAATAAGCTGCATGCATTTTTAACATGATTAGTAGATTTAAATCTATAGATGTAGTAATTTTAGTGTCTAGGTATTTTGTTATTATGTAAAGGACTTTGTAGTTGTTTTTGTCAAGTATGCGCATAGTATAGTGTGGAAATACAGTAGAAATAGAAAACTAAAGGTAGAAAAACATCTTCAATCTCGCCTTAATTTAGGGACTGTGCCAGGTGGCCGTCAGAGCGGGTGCCTGGCAGAGACAGGTGTCTGGGCCTGTGAAGAAGTGTTCCCTGCACAACCTCGGTGGCATGTGCAGTCGTGGGAACAGGTGGTACTGTTGAGGAGAGCAGTGTGAGGGTTTTTCAGAAGCAGAGCTGTTAGCTGTGTCTTAAGGCTTCTGTGTCAGATGGAGAAGTTCAAGCCTCCCTGCTCTGTGCAGCACGGTGTGTCCAGGGCTATCCTGCCTGCTCACGAGAAGCAAGGGTTGCACGTACAGTCTTCAACGGAGGAAGTCTCATAGCCAGCAGTTCCCACCACCTCAAAAGCTTGCTGCGTTTCTGGTATGTGAGACCTGAAGGTTGAAGGGCAAGTGTTTGGTACAGGAGAGCAGTATGTGTTCAGAAAAGCACGATATCGGTTCCCACAGAGTTGTTTCTGAGATGTGTAAAAGTGGGTTTTCCCTGCAGAAGGTATTAGTTTTTCTGTATTCCCATAAGGCCTAGGTAAAACTCCCTCCTAGGTTTCTGCAAGGCTGTCCACAGACAGTAAACTTTTTTCTTCTGACTTATAATAGAAAATGTTTCAAAAGTTAAAAAAAAAAAAATCTTCATTTGGACGTTTGACTTGTTGGTTTCTATGCTTGACATCACAGTTCTAGAAGTGGGGAGATTGTAACGCAGAGACTGTGCATGTCAGATGCTAATCTGGGCTGTGTGAACCAGCGTCCCCCACACCCTCCCTCCAGTTCCTGCAGCTCATCCTCCCTCCCACTCAGGTGCTCCCTGCTGCCATTCCGGCCTGCCACTGGTGCTCTCCATCCTCTGGGCATGGCCCACAGGCATACCCACCTTGGCCTGGCCACTGCCTCAACTTGGCCTTTGGCTGATGGCAGTCATTGAGAGGTGGTTGCTGATGCTCAGCACAAACCGTGCTCATGACAGCGATCAGAAGTGTCCTCTCGCGCCTCTGCGTACGTCTTGATTTCTAGGCTCTGCATCTGCAGAGCATAGAGCGTGGCTATGATCCCAGGAGGAAGGTTCATCGAGAATATAGCCCACATTCCAGGCTGCTGTCTCTCTCCATCTCTTACCTCTTCATACTTGAAATCACCCCGCTATTTCAGTGTCAAGATACAGACCTCCAAGGGTGCACGTTCCAGGTGCACCATTACTCTCATCCTGTTTGTGCATGTTGCTGCAGAACACTCTGTGTTGGTGCTTTTGGTTTGGCAGGGCCAAGACGTGGTGTGGACCCCATCCCACAGGAATGTTGGCAGGTGGCTTGTATCAGATGTTGCATCTGCACACAAGATTGAGGGTCCCCGTCCTGGCTGGCAAGTCCACCTGGAAACCCCTCCTCACAAACCATGTTCTCTCACCTAGGATGGGAGCCACGAAGCTCTCTGAAAGCATGGACCTTCCTACCCATCCGGACTTTCTAGCCCTCAAGACAAAGAGCCCCAGGTAGACAGCTACAAGATAGGAAGGGCCATCTCACTCTGGTAGCCGTCCTTCATTCCACACAGAAAGGCCTCCTGAGGCAAAAAGAAAAAAGGAAATAAAGCTTATCTCTGAGGCTAGCCTCTTCCGGTGCCCTGAACTGAATGTTCTTGCCCCCTTCCAAGAGGCAGATGAAAACACGGGCCAGCTTATCTAGACCCTTCCCACTTAAGAAGTGTAGAAAGTAGGCATCTGTGCCATGTAAAATATGTCATTCCAAGGACCACCAAACTCCCATTAAGTGCTCCTTCACTAGAAATCTCTTAGAAAGTAGCTCGAGGGAGGGCGGCCTCGTGATTCAGGGCTTCTGTGCTCAGATGCCGCTGATCTCTCTTGCCTCTGGCTCTGGCTCGCCTTGCCAGAGGAAGCATCAGTGGCGTTCTGTAGCAGTGGCAAAGTCCTGTGTCAGAAAAGTCAGAGGGCTGCAGATCAACAATCCTTTGGAAACTGGATGTCTTACTGGGTGCTAGAATGCAAACTTGGGTATTTATTGTCGAATTCTAAGATTTATTCTTTCAAAATTGGTGTTGAAATATCACTATCCAAGGTGTTCACTTACGTGAAAGCTAAATTGAAGCAAAACGAAAATGGTTTGTACATTTGTCATACCTTTTGTATTTCTTACAGTAAAAATATTGGTAACAAATAAAAATAATAAAAACAGCAATTTTAAACTGCTTTCTTGGAGATGAATTACTTTCCTGCCTGCTTTTCTTTTTACTTTAATGTGAAATGAATATAAATAGCAAGGTTCAGCAGAATGTGCTTTAAGCTCAAAGAGACTCCTTTTCAGGCTTCCAGTGTGTAAAAAAGGAAGTGGCGGCTCACTGAGCTTAGAGTTCATTCAACAAATACAGCCTGTGTCGCTTAACAACTGGGACATGGTCTGAGAACTGTCTTTAGGCGATTTTGTCATTGTGTGGACATCAAGAGTGTACCCACAAAACAAACCTAGATGGTCCAGCCTACACACCTAGACCACGTGGTCTAACTCATTACTCCTAGGATACAGACCTGTGTAGCATGTGACAGCACTGAAGACTATAGGTAGCTATGACACAACTTTTCTGTGTATCTAGACAGAAAAAGTACAGAAAATTATGGCATAAAGATAAAAAGTGGCTTGCCTGTATTGAGCACTTACTATGCGTGGAGCTAGCAGGACTCGAAGCTGCTCTGGGTGAGTTGTTGAGTGATGGTGAGCGAGTGTGAAGGCCCAGGACACTGCTGGACACTATTGTAGACTTTATAAACACTATACAGCTGAGCTACGCTAAATGTATTAAAAAAACATTTTCTTCAATAATGCATTAACCTTTTAGCTGGGTGTGGTGTCTCACACCTGTAATCTCAGCACTTTGGGAGGCCGAGGCAGGAGAATCACTTGAGCCCAGGAGTTCAAGACCAGCCTGGGCAACATAGCGAAACCTCGTCTCTACAAAAAATTAGCCAGATGTGGTGGTGCGCACCTATAACCCCAGCTATGCAGAAGGCTGAGGTGGAAGGATCACCTGAGCCCAGGAGGTCAGGGTTGCTGTAGGCGATGATCGTTGTGATTGTGCCACCGCAGTCCAGCCTAGGCAACAGTGAGACCTTGGCTCAAAAAAAAAAGAAGAAAAATTAACCTTCTTTACTTTATAAGCTTTAATTTTTTTTAATTTTTGACTCTTGTAATTAACACTTATCTTAAAACACACTGCAGCTGTACAAAAATATTGTCTATATATCCTTGTTTTACAGAAGCTTTTTTTCTATTAAAACATTCTTTTTACTTTTTAAACTGTTTTGTTAAAAACTGAGGCGCACACACACACACATTAGCCTGGGGTTCCACAGGGCTGGGACCGTCAGCATCACTGTCTTCCACCTCCATGTCTCATCCCACCAAGAGGTCTTCAGGGGCAGCGACATGCACGGAGCTGTCCCCTCCTGTGCCGACACCTTCTGGACACTCCTGAAGGACCTGCCTTGGGCTGTTGACAGCTGACTTGTTTTATTGAGTAAAAGAGTACATTCTAACTTGATTTTTCTTAAGCATGGTATAGTAAATATGTAAACCATTAACAGTTGGTTATTGCCATCATCACTGTTATCACAAACACATGAGTAGCGTGGTGCGCTGTGAGGTCACTAGGTGGTAAGCATCCTTCAGTGCCACTATCACCTCACCAAACCACAGCATCCGTGCAGTTCACTGGACACTGAACATGCTGCACACTGAAAATACAAAGCTGAGTAGGCGTGGGCAGCTTTTGGAAGCTTGCAGGTGAGAAGTGGCCATGGAAAAAGGTTTTAAAGCCAGTTGTTGGTAGCCTGGAGATGAGCACGGGGTTCACATTAGAAATAACGCTTAGCCGGGCTCGGTGGCTCAGCCTGTAATCCCGCGCCTTTGGGAGGCTGAGGTGAGTGGATTGCCTGAGCCCGCGGGTTCGAGACCCGCCT
>CAUYQG010182056.1:0-37364 GCA_963574415.1 Tarsius wallacei
GTTAATGTACTGTATTCAATAGCTAAAGTTGATATCAGTGGTCTTATGGTTTTCATTTGTTTGTCTCTCTTCATTTTCTTCATGAAGATCCTCCATTCAAACCACCAATGTCTTTTTTGTTTGTTTGTTTGGTTTTTTTTAAGTTGGAGTCTCACTCTGTTGCCCAGACTGGAGTGCCGTGGCCGCTCCTGGCCACCGCAGCCTCGACCTGCTAGGCTTCCGCCTCAGCCTTCAGAGTAGCCCGAACTACAGGCACGTGCTACCACGCCTGGCTAATTTTTTGATTTATTGTAGAGATGAGGTCTCGCCAAGTTGGCCAGGCAGGTCTCGAACCCGCGGGCTCAGGCAATCCACTCACCTCAGCCTCCCAAGGTGCGGGATTACAGGCTGAGCCACCGAGCCTGGCTCACCAATGTCTTATAAGTCTAAAAATCAAGAGCAAGTCCATCACTGTGACTCATTGTCAAGTATCAAATATCAAATATTGAAGGAAGCATGAAAGAAGGTTGCTTTTCAACAGGTCAGGTAGGTTACTTAAAGTAATTTCTATAAATCTTTTTCACATTACTAATTGGTACAGATATATATATATATATATTATATATATATATGTAATTATTCTACTATGCCAGCCCTAGCAATGTTCAAAGAATGTTCAAAGAATGTCCTTCAGAATGACTATCAGAAACAACAGAAGGAACATGAAGAGGAGCAGAGGATAATAATTCATTACAAGTGGTGATGGTCTTATCTCCTTAAATGAAGTGATTTAAGAATTATCAACTGGGGGTTTGGGAAGAAGTATAAATAATCCCCTTCTCACATTCTTTTGGTAAGCATCATTTGGAGTGATGGACTACTAGACACATAAGTGGAATTTGAAAGAAAGGAAATGTAACATTTAGCATATAGGCTGGTATTCTCAGTGGTGCCAAGAGAGTGAGAGATATTTACAAAAATTGCACCAATAGGTTGTGTCTAAAAATGAGTGCCTCTTTAAAATCTGTACCTTAGAGGGCTCACTTGCTTCATCCTAATTCAGCTCTTTATCTCAAGAAACTTGCCAACTAGGAAAGGAATATCTACATAAGAAAGAGACAGACTATGTATTTTATTGTATTTATTTTATTTTTTTTTTTGAGTTGGAGTCTCACTCTGTCTCCCAGACTGGAGTGCAGTGGCCGCTCCCGGCCACCGCAGCCTCGACTTGCTGGGCTCTGGCGATCCTTCCGCCTCAGCATTCCAAGTAGCTGGAACTACAGGCGCACGCTACCACGCCCGGCTAATTTTTTGATTTTATTGTAGAGATGAGGTCTTGCTTGCCCAGGCGGGTCTCGAACCCGCGGGCTCGGGCAATCCACTCACCTCAGCCTCCCAAAGCATGGGATTACAGGCTGAGCCACCGAGTCTGGCTTGTATTTTAAACTGTTTACTCTGGCTTATGAATATGAGTGGTCTCAGCTTTCACAACTGCAAGACATTTGTCTTATTATGGCTCTACCCAATGAATAGATCACTTTCCATATCTACTATATACTTTTTGCTATTTCTTATCCCTTGACTTTTGTTTGTGAGTTTTTTCTACTTAACCTTTGAAACCCTATCCACTCACAGGCCGAAGACCCTTCTCATTACTATTTCTTTTATAATTATACCCAGTAGGGGAAACTGTGCTCTGCCATCCAGCTTCCATCCTCCACCCTGACTTTCAGGACTTGTTGTTCCAGCTCTTAAGAGAGTTGATGGCTGAGTGCTGCTGGCTAAACCCTCCCTTTCAGAAATTACCTTTGGCCAAAAAGGTAATTATTCCAGGTCTCATCCTCTCCCAAGGAACATCTTGCATTCAATGACTGGTCATTGTAGGAGTTTAACAGTCTAGCCCTCTTACTCTAATTCAGAACAAGCTGCAGCATGCAAATTTCTGCTGCAAACTTGGCTTCCTAAGGAATCCCACCAGCAAAGGTTAATGTAAGTGTGGTTCAAGAAAATGGAATGGTATAGTAGAGTTCCCACCATGCACCCCTCCAGCCAGCAGGCAATGAGAATATGATCACTGATGGAAGGTAGAGCACTAAGAGTCTCCGTGATGTAGTATCTGTGCAAGTGTCAAGTTTTTCATTGGTGCTAAAGTGAAATGGCAAAGTGGTGGAAGAAAATGCATATCCAAGGATGATGTAAAATGGATTTGATAATCTGGGAGGTGGTAGTGGAGATAACCATTCCAAGCATAGTAGTAGTTTTTGGGCAATGAATGATTTGGTGAAAAATCAGTGAGAGGTAGAAAGTGATTAACTATCCATTAGATGCTAAGCGCATCAGTACAAGGACTTCCTTAGTATGATATGAAAGGATTCTTACCTCCTGCAAGCAGAGGGCAAAGAATGGGAGACCCAGGCCCAGGTCTCAAGCAGAGTTGTAACAGAGTCCAGAGTATGCCTCTAAAATTGAGGCATACTCTGGTGGTTGTGCTGTTTCCAAGGAAAAAAGAAACCAGATTGCTGTGGGCACAAACATTATAATGAATAGAAGGTTAGATGTGGCAATGAGGAAGAGGTTGAATATCAGCAAAATGCTCATAGTTGGCTAACAGAACATGGTCTCCTTAGGAGCATAATAGGCTACTAAAAAGGGTCTTTTTCAAGTCATACAAATAAAGAAAGAAAAACTGGTTAGTCAAAAAGCTGAGAACAGTCACCCAATTAAAAAAAAAAATCCTAATACCTTTTTTTGCTTTTTCCTTTGGAGTCAAGATCTCACTCTGTCACCCAGGCTGGAGTGCAGTGGTACCATAATGACTCAATGCAGTCTCAAATTCCTGGGCTCAAGGGACCCTCCCACCTCACTCTACCAAGTAACTGGGACTACAGGCATGTGCCACCACGCCAGCTAAATTTTTAAATATTTGTAGAGATGAAGTCTCTCTGTGTTCCCTAGGCTGGTCTCAAACTTGTGGGTTCAAGCAATCTTCCTGCCCTGGCCTTCTAAGGTATTGGGATTACAGGCTGAACCACTGTGTCCAAGCAAATATTCTAATTTTATGTCTACTTCTGAATTTGACTCAGGTTTTAGGCCTGGAAACTACTGATTGAGAGGAAAGCTGAATATCCAGGAGAAAGGATACTATACTACCACAAGTGTAGATGGAATTATTCTCTCAATTATTACCAGAAAGGATCTATGACTATTTATGCAAGTAACTACACAATGGTGGACAAAGAAAACCCAAACATTTGTAAGATTATTGAACATAAGACATAAATGTTTGACATGCCACAGTTTAGGGTCCTGATTGGGAAGGAAACATGGGAAGAGGACATCTATGCCTCTGTGTTGATATACTCATACATTTATAAATCTCCAGATTCCCCTGAATCCTTTGGGCCTACAAAAGTTGCCTAACTCCACTAATAGTATATGCCCTCAGCTCCCAACACACACGCACTTTTCTTAGAACGTATATGAAGCAGAAACTTTAAGGATTCACTTCCCTTTCTTTTCTGGTCACTAGATCAGGAATTGGAAAATTGTATATATAAACTATACACAGTGTGACATCTATATTTTTGCTTTTGTATTTTTTAAAGACAGCATCTCACCTTCTCATCCAGGTTGAAGTGCAACGGCATGATCATAGCTCACTGCAGTTTTGAACTTCTGGGCTAAAGGCATCCTCCTGAGTTAACCTCCTGAATAGCTGGGACTGCAAGCATGTGCCCCCATACTTGGTTGATTTTTTAAATTTTTTTTGTAATCCATTTATATTCAATCAGATATTTAAAAACAAGAGAAATGACCATTGAGTGGGTCCATGGATGCAATGGACTTACTGTTAGCCAAATCTGTGCTAGCATTCTGTTTATTATTAACTGACCCAACTATAATGGCATGGCAAGGGCATTATAAGGCTTTGAGTATTTGGGTATTGGTGACAGACCATGTCTTATGTTCAATTATGTTAAAAATATTTGGGTTTTATTCCTCCACCATTGTATGGTTACTTGCATAAATAGTCATAAATCCTTATTGGCAATAATTGAGAGAATAATTCTACCTACACTTGTGGTATTATAGTGTCTTTTCTCCTGGGTATTCAGTTTTTCTCTCAGTCAGTAGTTTCCAGGTCTGAAACCTGAGTCAAATTCAAAGTAGACATAAAATTAGAGTATTTGCCTGGACATAGTGGCTCAGCCTGTAACCCCAATACCATAGAAGGCCAGGGGAGGAAGATTGCTTGAACCCATAGGTTTGAGATCAGCCTAGGGAATACAGAGAGACCTCATCTCTACAAATATTTTAAAAATTAGCTGACCTGGTGGCGCATGCCTATAGTTTCAGTTACTTGGCAGAGTGAGGTAGGAGGGTCTCTTGAGCCCAGGAATTTGAGGCTGCATTGAACCATTATGGTACCACTGCACACTCCTGCCTGGGTGACAGAGTGAGATCCTGATTCCAAAGGAAAAAGCAAAAAAAGGTATTAGGATTTTTTTAAAAATTGGGTGACTGTCCTCAGCTTTTTGACTATCCATTTTTTTTCTTTAATTACATGACTTGAAAAAGACCCTTTTTAGTAGCCTATTATGCTCCTAAGGAGATCATGTTCTATTAACCCACCCTGAGCATTTTGTGGTATTGAACCTCTTCCTCGTTGCCATATCTAACCTTTTATTCATTATAATGTTTGTGCCCACAGCAATCTGTTTTTTTTTTTACTTGGAAACAGCACAACCACCAGAGTATGCCTCAATTTCAGTTATGAGTCAACTTTCAACAGTGTACTATCAATTTATCAAAACAACTATTCATTCATTTTCATGGTTTGCAAAAACTAACTTTTATGATAATATTGGTATTATTCCTTTGATTTACTTTAGACCAACATTGCTCTTTTTAACCTATGACTGATATGCAAATTATATGTTAATTTTATTATTGCCTTTAGATCTGACACTGAGAGTTTCAATGTTTTATGGTGTGTTTTTGTTCTTCAAACTACCCATCTGTACCTATACAGATTTTTCATAACAGTTGAGGCAATGCCCTTAGAATTAGGTATTTATAACAAATAATTGATCACACAGAAAGTGAGTCTTGGTCACTGTCCTAATTACAATCATTTTCCTAAAGGTTTATAAGGATTTGAAAACATCATAGTTCCTTTCAATATTCATAGGCTACTTTTAGAAGTGCATATAAATGTTTCTCCTTCACTGGTAGAGGGCTCTCATGTCTATGACTCTTTGCTTTTTTAGCTTCTCAAGTGATTAAAATGTGTGGACTATAGAAAATTTTAAAAAATTTCACAGAGCCCCAATTGATGGGCAATATATATATATAAATGTATAAAATGTATATACATATACAACAAAAGATATATTGAAAGACTCATTAGTAATATCTAGCCTAAATATCATTGCAAATAGTTAATATAAAACTATGTAATTTGCCAGTTTTCTTTTTCTTCTCTACAGTTAGAGGCATGGAAGTTTAGCCAACCCTTCAAAGCCTTAGTAATTGGAAGGTATAGCATTCTGCATCTTCCAAAGAAAAAGGTTTCTTTTGAATTAAACTTTAGAACTAAGTGCCAGTGATGTGCTGGAGTTAGCTGATACCAGCTTACAAGAATTAATTGCTAGGTTTTCAGGAATTTTGCATGCTGAGCTTTTGGCACTGCCATTGTTAAAAATTAAGTTAAACCACAATGAAAGTATGTACACCACAGAAATTAGCAAATATAAATCAGGACTGTCCTCCCACCTCTTAAAGCCAGTTACATTTTTACCAGCACACCCCTGACTGAATCCCCCTTCACAAAGCTGCAAATTAAGAATCAGAAAGCAATTCCATCATTTAGTTAAGAGGAGGAAAACAGAGATTACCCAGGGATAAATAGATAAACAAATCTAGTTATATTTATTGAGACACCAACAAGGAAAGAAGTGAAGAAGCATCTAGAAAGGCCACCTATTATTAAATCATGAATGATGAAACTACAAAAAACCCCAGGGAACTCCTTGTTTAACATTTCAATTTAACAGATAAGAAAGCAGAGGTTGTCCTAGTTGCTCAGTGGTTGAGCCAAATGATAGTCTAAGTTTAAATACTACCATTGTTCTATCTTCTACATCGTATGATTTATTCAGAGGTCATACGTGTATTTTTTTCCTTCACTCATACTTATTTATGTAAATAAATTACCAGTTATTTATCTGTCTTTGAAAATTATAAGGTTATGCTAGATTAAATATTTAATAAAATATTTCTATTTTTCAATTAATTAATAATTGAATATGTCCAGAATCTTCATTATGTAGTCTATATAGTCTGATTTTCTCAACTATTTCTCAGAATTTTCTGCACTTAGAACAACAACTTATATTTATAAGGAAGTGTTGACTCTCTATTTATATAGTAAGATCTAAATTTAACGAGCACCTGTTGTGTGCTAGGTTAAACAACTTAAGGAGTATACATCATTATGCCTATTTTATAGAGTGACCTATATCTCAGAGTTTGTGTAATTTGTCCAAGATGATACAATTAGCTTGTAGCAGTGATAGGTTTCAAAACCAGTTCTGCCTCACTTCAAAGGTTATTCTTTTTTTTTTTCCTTCCATTTTCCTCGTATGCCATTTTATCTCTAAAAAATCTGTCTAAATGAAAGGAAAACAGTATAAATGTTGCCGGAGTTATGTGAGACCTCCAAATCATATTTGTGCCTTTTGGCATTTTAGATCATCCAAGCAAAATTAAAATGTCAGTCATTTTCAAGGTCATCCGTCATCGTAGATATTTGTCATTGTCATGAACTATTTAACCTGGAGGAGGTCCAGAGCTGAACTTTAAAGTTATCCTCCAAATGATAGATATCCTAGATAAAAATAAGGGGCTTGGGACAGGGTGAGAGAACACTCAAGGTAATGCAGTGTGGAGTCATTGGTACTCTAACAAAGTAACATAAGCAAACTGACAGCTTGGAAAGAAAGAACAATCACATATATTCCATTTTATTGTACTTTCATACTGCAAGAAAAGTAAAGGGACTAGGGGCAATGCAGAAAAGCTGGCAAATTTGAAACAAATTAAAGGCAATAACCTTAAATATAGTGATAATAGGTCTGTGGGATTCACTACTGTAGGACATCTTTAAATCAAATAACAATGTTGGACTATGGAGTGGATAATTTAATGACCAATAACCTTGCTGGTGTTTTGGCTGAAGAAGATACACAACATCTCATGAGCCTGATCTGATCAGCCCAAGGGCAAGGAGAATTTAATTTTCCCATGAAGCAGATAAAGTATTCATCTGAGTAACTAGAGCTTGCTTTCCCATATTACTAGAACCTACTTTTGGACTGAATTCTTAGCTCAGGTATTAAACATTACTTTGCAATAGGCCCCATAGGAAAGTGATAGAATGGTGTCAGGGTAAAAGATAACTTTAATTTCCTTCTCCAGTAGTGGGGGTAAATTGCATTGAACCATTCTAATACCCTCTTCCAGTTGACAAAATTTACTAAATAACCGGCTCAAGGGTAAAATTCCAGTTTGTGACCTTAAGAAGATAAACGATGCTAACCGATATGATTGTTTTACTAAAAGCATATAAACATGCAGACATATTTACACAAAGGCTGTTCATTTTCCTTAATGTGTTTTATGCATCTTTGTGTCGTAGTGCAAAAGATCTTTTTAAAAAGATTTTTTTAGTATGTTTAGTATTTTATAGTATAATGTTTATATTATGAAAAAATATATAACTATCAAGAGCTCTTCAGTGAAAATAAAAAAATGTGCATGCTCTTTTCTAAACCATTGATAACAAACATTGTGATATCTCTGTGCATATGAAAAAGTTTATTTGTATAACGGATCCGTTTGAATAGAATTGCTGTGTTAATGGGTAGATGCATTCTCAGTGTTGAGAGATATTGCCTAATTGCCCAACAAAGAGGGCAAATCAAATTGTAGTCTCAACAACATAAATGAGATGTGCTTCCTTACCTCTAGACCAATATTTTGATATTTATTATTCTAATTACTGAAAACTGAAGTTCATTATTTTTCCCTTTGGCCAATATGTAGGGTGTGTGTGTGACTGAAAACCATTGCATTTATTTAAAGCCATTTCTTTTTCTTTTTATTTCCTCACTATTCAACTCTTTATTTTTTTCTGTTTTTTAGTCCTGTCTTTTATGGATTTGTAAGTGTTCTTTAAATATTTAGTATATTGATATGTACCTAGCCTTTCTAGGCATTATTTTTTGTCTGTGTAGCTACAAGGTCACTTAAAATTATATCCAATATATTAAATGTCTCAAGCTACCAAGATATTAAAGAGTTAAAAATGAACATTCTTTGGCTAATGTGGGCCATTTTCTTTCCTTGCCATTAATTATCTGAAGAAAATGAGATGCAAGGGTGTCAATGCCAAACATCTTGAAAAAGATATGAAATCAGTCACACTGGAACAAAATAAATGGTAAATTCATTAATCTATCACCTTCTCACTGATTCAATCAACAAACATTTTCTGAATACTTACAGACTGTGAGTTGCTTACTAGGTCCAGGGCCAAAGTAATTTTCACTGAGCATATTTAATGTCTTTCTAAGCAGTTCTTAGTCACAGAAAATGTAATCAAGAAAAGTTATACATCTTTGAAAGGTCTATGGTTAAATAATGTTTCTTTACATCTTTGAAAGGTCTATGGTTAAATAATGTTGCTTTTTCATTGTGTCCATTAAGAATGCCTTGAAATGCTCGTAAGAACTCCAAATAAAAGCAGAGATTTATTTACTCTGAGGGAGACTATCACAGAAAGGCCAGATGGCACAGGTGGTTATGGTGTGTTTTGAGTTATATCATTTTTTTATACTTTGTCATCCTTATGCATTGCTTCCATTTTTAATCCTCCATAGTTTCCTAACATGGTTGCTTGGTCTCTCGCCATCATATCTGTGTTCCAGGCAGCAAGCAAGAGAAAACAGGCATTGAGGAAAGTATCATGTTCTTTCAAAAACATCGATTCTCTTTGAAGACATTTCCTGAACATCCCACCCAATAGTTGTCATTTTAATCTCACCTTCCCTTTATTAACAACAGAACTTAAGAAAATAAGTCATTTTGAATGTTGCTGATTTCTACTGTTTTTTCTTTAAAAAAAACAACAGCACATTAATAAGAAAGAAGAGGAAAATAAAAATTATGCAACCAACTCTGCCATTCAAATTATATAATTCTCTAAGAGACAATCTGCCAATTTCCCTCTCAGGCAAAACACAAGCAAGAATGAGGATGAGGACCCTGCTCCTCACTTGATGCTTTTGTTGAGGATGCCATGGAAGAAAGGCCCATTGCTTGAAGTTCAAGTCAGAAGAGCCTCAGCTTGAAACCAGGTCTTGTGTGCACCATGCCTCTCACTGTCATCATATCTCACCTCTTAGCTATCTTTATCTTTTCCACATTCCTCACAGAAGATAAGATACTGAGTCCAAGCGTTTTTTATATTTTTCTTCTTTTTTTCTGATAACCACAAAAGTTTAGGTCTCATTAATTAAAACAGTTTTCTGCCTCTCATTCTCTAGTCCTAAATTTAACTCTTCTTAGTTACCAAAATCAGATCTGTCTTTAAAAAAACACAGTAGCTCATGCCTGTAATCCTTGCACTTTAGGAGGTCGCAGTACAAGGTAGGAGGACTGCTTGAGCCCAGGAGCTCGAGACCAGCCTAGACAACATAGATACCTCATCTATACAAACAACTAAAATTAGCTAGGAATGGTGGTGTGTGCTACTCGGGAGGCTGAGGCAGGAGGATCTTCCGAGTTTAGGTGCTCAAGGCTATGGTAATCTGTGATCTGTCACTGCACATCAGCCTGGCTGAAAGAGTGAAACCCTCTAACTCAAAAAACAAAAAAAAATTATTTCATCCAAAAAGGCTTTATCAACTCTTTAAGTACCATTTTTAAGAAAGAAAGCTATAAGCCGTATTGTGACATGTGAGACCATCCGCCATCTAGTCCATCTGATCTTGCCACTGTACTCCTCTAAAAGTTCCTTGCTCTCTACCTTTCCTAATGTGATTCCCCTGCCTTTCCTTGCCAAATCCAGGGTATAGTGCAAGCTTCCCCAGCTGGACAAAGAAGGAAAGATGTCAGGAAGCCTCCACATAGCATCATTTCCATAGTAAAACAAGCCTGTCTGTCCCTGGGCACTTATCTGCAGCACACATGGACACAGTCTGGTTTCCAGCCATTTCTTTCATTTTTGTATTGTTATATGTCTTTCAGAATACTATGACCACTCTCTGAAGAAGCTTTCATCAACCTTTTGGATTCATAAGTAGGCTCTCAAAAATATCTATTGGCTCTCAAAAATATCTATTGGTTGAATTTAACTTTTTTTCCCCTCCTATATATTTCTTTAGTGATCAAAAGTCTCCCTTCTCATGGTGCTTGCCTCTCAATTTCTAACCAAAATTGAATCTGGGCCCAAACTCCCAATCTGATGTCTCACAGAGCCAGACTGCATCTCCCACCGAGGTCATAGCATTCCACAATTGGCTGACTATTAGCATAAGGCCTGGGATGGAACTGAATTATCAGCTCCTTCTTAACTGGATGATTTCCACTGGGTTTTATTTTCTGTTTGCTTGCTAATAGAAATGCCCACTGGCAGTGGCCGCAGATCAAAAGTATGGGCCTAATAGAATCTAAAAGTTCATGTTTAATTTTAAAATCAAACTCCCTTTAGATTCTCAGTATTGCCAAAATTCATATGAAAGGCAGAAAATGTCATTTTCTTTCCACCTTCAAAAGCAGCTGAGCAAAATTTAAATACATCTGGTTATAACAAACAAGCTAGAAAGTGCACCACAATTGGGACAAGCTTGCGCCCAGATCCAATTTTTATGACTGAGTTAGAAAGCCCTTGAAAAATGGGGCTCATGGTGCAATCCCTGCGGGGGCGTTAGCTGGAGCCTCTTTGGCAAGAAAGACTGCAGTAGTAAGCATGAGTGACATTTTCCCAAAGCAGGTTAAATACCCCAGTAGAAACCCAGAAAAAATTACACTTAAAGGTTCTCCCAGGCAGCTTGAGTTGATTTGACACCTCCTCTTTGCACGCGAATTCCCTGTGTGGCAAACCACATGATACAATTTGTGGGCTAAATTAGATGCTTTTATGAGTGTTAATGCCACAGCTTTGGAGCTAAGTCAATGTGACAATAATAATAGAATTTTGTTTATTTCCTTGTTTGTTTAGAATTTCCCCTCTAAACTGTAAGCTGAGATTATTTGAAGGGCAGTTTTTCATTGGTCATTCTCTTCTTTATGACTACAACGTGGTAAAAGCTAATCAAACAAAGATGATCTGTGCCATTTTTCAGTTGAGTGCTTGATCAAGGCTCATGTTTACTTTTGAGGTCAAATACTGTCCTTGGGGTAATGGGATGGATTGAGTTTACATTGCTAGCCTTTCGGAGGATTCACTATTGCCTGCTGCTTATCTCAGAGGACAGTAGACAGGCTGACAGGAAGTGCAAGACTATTCATAGAAAGAATATTCACTTGGGTTACAAACAGATTCTACCATATTCACATTGATCTGGAAAACTTGTTACAGATAGATTGGGAACCTGACACTCTACCTATTCAATATGAAGATTCAGTATAATACAGTAGTTTCAGAGACAAATGTTGGAGTCACTTTGTCTGCAATAAACTTCTAGCTTCACTATTTACTAGTTATATGACTTCAGGTAAAATGTTTAAACTATATGTGGCTTAGTTTCTTCACATATATAATGGGCTTAGAATAATAACTATATATTCTTATTATCTTTCCTTATTTCCTAATAGTACCCTTCTATTGCAGGTCAGTGAGGTCTACTCTCAGTCTTCCCAGGCGTCCACGTTTGAAATGTGCTTACTTCAAAATGTAAATTTCTGTTGTGTTTGTATTGTATCTCTTGCCAAAAGTATCTTTCTCTTGTCTCCTCCACCACCCTTTTATTTATAATGGCCATGCTCTAGCGTCAGGCCTCATCACTGACTTTTTCTCCAACACTTTCCATCTACACCTTGATAGCTCTTTTTAGAATGTCTCCTTGCTGCCTGTGATTTCTTTTACTTGTGGCTACTATCTACCATGCATTGCAGTCATGTGCTTTGGTGAATATCTAATACTGTCCTTAGGGCAAAGTATCTAATTTTCTGCTTTATTCTCTAGCACCTAGCAATCATAGTTTGTGCTTGAAAAACACCCGTGAAGAAGTTTTCACTGATCATTCCAGTATATACAGGATGTAGTAGTTTTGCCTGCAATCATGAACAGACCATTCGGCAAAAAAATATCAACAGCCTTGTCTTTATATGGTTAACATTGGAAGTACTTGGAGGGCAAGTATCCTAGGGATTATTTATTCAAATTTTGTCTTATCTCATAGAGAAGGCCATGATGATTCATTGTGGTCTCTTCAATACCTGCTCTTTTTCTATTCTAACTCCATCAATTTGACATTCATAACTGGCAGTGTGTTTTTGTCATTTTTATTTAAATGACTAGCTGGAGACTGTTGGCTTGAATCAGTGTTGTCTGTCCAATTGTTAGACCAATCCATATCTAAGTTTTTCTCTACCTTGTGTTTGATAAAATTTCCTTAAGTGACCTTGTACCGCTTTTTCTGCCTCTATGACAGTCTCATACTTGAAAGTTTTGCTCTGTCTTGGTTTCTGTGATTGGATACATATTTGTATTTCCATGCCTATCCATTACACTTGATTAATGTTTATTGACTCATCACTGAGGATGATTCTTTTGTCCCTAATAATTGCTCTATTTCCCTGATATGCTTTCACCCATTTGAGTCAGAGTTTTGTTGTTGTTGTTTGGCCATCTCTATATGGCTAAAGGCTCTGTCCCTCTCCTAAAGCTAGCATCATTTAGTACAGTTCCATGAATATCCCAGACACTCATTATGTCCTTGGTGAGAAAATAAATAGAGCAAATTCTCAGTTGCTGGACATTCTATTAACTATAACTGTTTATTAAGTGGCACTTTGCACTCCTCCAGAAAATTATATTTAAAGTTCTTAGTGATATTTTGTCATCGGAATAGCAATATATGCATTTGGAATCAGTAAAGAGAAGCAATTATTTTCAGAACAATTTTAATTATAGTTGCTGTATACTAATTCTCAGTGAATTACTATCCTATGTATATATTGTATGACAAATATTCATAATCGGAATACTGTAAAACTAAACTCCTATATGAGCAAGCTCTGTTCAGAGTCATGTGGAATATATTTGTAGCTTACCTTGAATGTTTTGTGCCTCATAGTCAATATTATATTAAAACATATACTTGCAAAATAGGTAGCATAGATCAAAATGAGGAAAAATTAAGTCATAAAGTTTATTGAAATTCTAAAATGACGTTTTCTTAGAATTTTACGTCATATTTTTCTTTATCATTAACCTATACAAATAAGTCCTTAATGTCTCCACATATGATTCGGGGGGGGGATATTAAAAAGGAAGAGAGGGATTGACTTAGTTTATAAATTCCATGATATAGTTTTTTTAGTGGCTCTGTTAGATGATTTAGGTGACCTTACTGAGTTATGCATCCTCTTTTTCTTTGTGTTCTATCTTCTCTTCATTCCTCAGATTCTCTCCCATTTCCTCTTCATTTCTGCCTCCTCTTTTTCTCTCATTTTATTTTTATTTTTTATTTTTCCCATTAAACAGGGACTTAAAATACTAAAGAAAATGAATTTTCAAAGGTGAAAGGATGTATCCATAGGTCTTATGTAAAAATAAGAGCTTTGGTGTGCAACACAATAGTTGTTTTCTGTGAACAAAAATGTCAACAACTGTAAGTACACTTGAGTAACAAGTAGAACGGTAGGGGAACATAAATAAAATTAGGCAAATAGCATAATTTGGAGAATGATAGTGAAGAGAAACTTTCATCCTGACTTCAGAAAGAGTTCATTCCATTTTGAGAATTTAAGATAGAAGTGAAAGGAAGAAGTCTGCATGTATTCAGATCAAGAAACAAAGGGAGGTAAGATTTTGGAGTAAAGTTCTTTATTTAAAAGTTCAATTGGCAGTGAGTCATCCTGCACAGTCACAATGAGCCTTTGTACTTACCAAGCGGCCTTTGTACAAAGATCTCACAAGGCAAAGAGCTGCAAAGAGCGCCTGTTCTCATTTCAGGTGGACGACAACTAAATCAGAAAGAAGAGAGACAGAACAGAGGCAGATTTTTGAATACTTCATTATTGGGTCTCAGTCACTTTTTCTTCTACATACTTTTTTTGTACATTAAGTGAATAGATTTGAAATGTGCAATTTAATGAGTTTTGAAAATGATTCCATCCACATCACCTTCATCCCTATTAAGATATAGAACATTTATCTCACTCCAGAAAGTTCTCGTGACTGTAGTCAATTTATATTCCTTTTCCCAAGAGGCACCCACTACTCTGATTCCTCTTTTCATTATATATTAGGGTAGATGTTTTAGAACTTAAATTATATCGTACTGTATGCACATCCATGTGTCTAGCTTCCTCATTCACCATAATATTTTTAATAATCTTTACTTTTAGAACAATATTAGATTTAAGAAAAATATTGAGATAACAGAGTTCCCATATACGTCACACTCAGTTCATTATTATTTTTATTAACGTTTCACACTAGTATGGTTCATTTGTTACAATCAATGAACCAATGCTGTTACATTTTTGTAATGTAATAATTTGTTCAGATTTTCTTACTTTTTACCTACTGTTCTTTTTCTGTTCTAGGAGCCCATCCAGGATGCTACATTACATTTAGTCATTACATTTTCTTAGACTACTCTTGGTTATGACAGTTTCTCAGACTTTCCTTGGTTTTGGAGAACATTGAAAGTTTTGAAAATTAATGGTAAGATATTTTGTAGACTGTTTCTTCACTGGGATTTGTCTGATATTTTTCTCATAATTAGAATAAGGTTGTTTGTTTGGAGTAGGAGGACCAAAGATGTGAAGTGTCACTTTTATTATGTCATACCAAGAATGGCAACTATCAGTGATTTATCATTGTTTATATTGACCCTGATCACTTGTCTGAAGTAGTGTATGTCAGATTTCTTTAGTGTAATGTTAGTCTTTTTCTCCTTTCAACATGACAACTTCAAATTCATCCATTCTGTTGAGCAAACTACATGTCTAATCCTTTGTATTGCACAGAAATATCCCATTATATGATTATACTAAGTTTTCTTTTTTAGCCATTCTATGGTCAAAGAACATTCGTGTTGTTTTCAGTTTGGAGGGTTTTTTTTTTCTTTCTTTTGAATGGAGCCTCACTCTTGTTGCTCAAGCTCGAGGGCTGTGGCACGATCAGACTCACCACAGCCTCAACCTGCTGGGCTCAGGCAATCCTTCTGCCTCAGTCTCTAGAGTAGCTGGGACTACAGGAACATGCCATGATGCCTGCCTAATTTTTTTATTTTATGTAGAGACAAAGTCTTGCTATGTTTCTTTGGTTGGTCTCAAACTCCTAGACTCAAGCAATCCTCGGGCCTCGGTCTCCCAAAGTGCTCAGATTACAGGCATGAGCCACCATGGCCGAATTTGGAGGTATTTAGAACAAGACTGCTATGATGATTCTTGTACATGTGTTTTGTATACACATGTTTTTATTTCTCTTTGGTCAATGTCTAGAAATGGAAGAATTAGATTGTAGTTGTAAGATATACCTGGTTTTTTGAGAACGTGTCAGAACAATTTGTAGAATGGGTACACTATTTTACATTCTCACTAGCTAGTTATGAGAGTTTTAATCACTTTGTATATTGTTACCTCTTAGTATTGAAAGCTATTTTAATTTTAGTAATTCTAGTGAGTGCATAGTGGTGTCTTATAGTGGCTAATTTTAAAATATTTTTTATGACTAATATAATTGGGGATCTTTTTCATGTACTTATCAGTCATTTAAATATATTTTATGGTTTCTGCTTGGTTGCATTTACATCCTTCTAAAAAATCATTTGATTGTCTAAGGATGATTCAATTTTTATACTCTTCATTTTATTACATTAATTTATTTAAATATCAAGTTGATACCATGCTGTCTTGATTAATGTTGTCTTATAATACATTTTTAAATCATATAATGTAAATCCTTTACATTTTTTCTTATTTTCAATATTGTTTTCTGTCACATAAAGATGTAATAGAGGACATCTTTACCTGGATCCACAAATTAGAAAAAAAGTTTGTAATACATAAATGTATCCTATTTATTTTTCTATTCTTAAAAATTTGTTTGTTTTATTACTTAAATCTGCTCTTTTAAAAATTTTCTTTCTTCCAGTTACTCTGAATTTAATTTCTTCTTCTTCTTTTTGTCGTTCCTTAATGTAGATCACATCATTGATTTCAACTTTTATTCTCTTTTTAAACAAACACAAGAAGATATAAAACTCCAAATTTTTAATTGCATCACACAAACTTTGGTATTTTATTATCATTCATTTTATTATCATTATTTCAAACTACTTTCTAATTTATTTTGTGTTTCTTATTTACCTTCGAATTTTTTTTCAAACATTAAAGATTTTCTAAACATCTTTACAAATTTATTTATAATTTAATTAGTTTTGGTCAGAAAAAAATACATTTTTAGTTTTTTTTAAACTTGGTTTTAAAACTGAGAATATAGTCTATCTTGCAGAGCACTCTATCTGCATTTGAAAATTCTACCTTTGAATTTTGTGAGGACTTTTTGGTTAAAGTTTTTTAAGTGTTTATTTAATTCAAATTCACTAACAAGCATTTTTCAATTTTAATATATTTTTACTGATTATCTATTTTCTTATTAATTACTGAGAGAAATGAGTTAAAATTTTCAATTGTAGCCAGGCTCGGTGGCTGAGCCTGTAATCCCGTGCTTTGGGAGGCTGAGGTGAGTGGACTGCCTGAGCCCGCGGGTTCGAGACCCGCCTGGGCAACTTGGCGAGACCTCATCTCTACAATTAATAAAAAAAAAAAAAAAATTAGCCGGGCGTGGTAGTGAGCACCTGTAGTTCCAGCTACTTGGAAGGCTGAGATGGAAAGATCACAGGAGTCCAGCAGATCGAGGCTGCGGTGGCTGGAATGCACTCCAGTCTGGGCGACAGAGACTCCAACTCAAAAAAAAAAAAAAAAAAAAAATTTTTCAACTGTAATTGCAAATTTTTATATTTCTCCTTTCAGTTGTTTTTGATTCGTTTATTTCGAGTTCTCTTATTAGATGCATAGACATTTTGATTTGTTTGTTATTGTGATTAATTGATGCTTTTTAAATATAAACATCTTTTTAATGGTAATTTATCTTGTTCTGAAAGTTGCTTTATTATTTAGTAACAGAAGCACTCTTTCTTATGATTATGATTTTTCAAGGCATTTTTGTTTCATAATTTACTTTCAAGCTAGATATGTCTTCAAATTTAAGTATGTCTCTCATAAACAGCATGTATTTCATCCTTCTTTTGAATCAGTCTAAAAATATTTGATTTGATTTTGATTTTTATTTAATTGCTTTTCATTTATTTATTTATATGATTATATTTAAATCTGCTATGAGTTGTCTATTTGTTTTATTATAGTTGTACTTTTTAGTTAATTTTATGCAATATGAAAATTCAAAGTGCTAAACCAATAGTGGATGTTGACTGTTTTGCTTAATCAAAAACTCTCTTACAAAAATATCTTTAATGTTACATATAAATAAACTGAAGATTTAAGTTTAATAGCTTATATATGGTGTCTCATAGTTATTTTGACTGGCTATTGACTGTAGTCTAACCAGTGTTTTAGCAAGTACATGCAAAAAAAAATTTGTAAATAGAATTCCACATATGTTTATCACTTCATACTCCTTTTCCTTCTATCTCTGGTTTTGGCTTCATTTAGTAATTAAAGATATAAAAAAATAAATACTTTCTTAGAAGGATGATTTTTGAGCAAATACTAAAACAGTACGGCAGTCACTTTATATGATATTTTTTTCCATGGGGAAAAGGTAACAAAAGTAGAGAAAGGTAAGCTTTAGAGTAAACACTTTAAATGGTTGAACTTTGACCCAAATAGGAGAAAAATGTGCAGCTTTTTTCCTGTTTTATGACAACTATTGAATCTCTTTGGAAATTGATACAACTTAGAAGATGAATGTAGCAAATACTTTGCTGTGTCTCAGATATAATTTATCCAAGAAGTCAAACTTTTATAAAATCTAATTGTGTAATGGCTACACTAAAATCCCCAGACTTCACCAGCACACAATGTATCCATGTATCAAAACTGTACTTCTCTCCCCTAAATTTATACCATATAAGCCATATAAGCATGTGAACCATCTCATATTACTGTTACGTGCTTGTATTTTTTAAAAGTATGTTAACTTGTGCTTCCTATAATGCAGAGCCTGAATCAAAGACCTCTGTGCAAGCTGTTCGTTTAGTAGGTGACACAGGAAGTAGAAGCTGGGGATCAGGGACTGTTAGCCAGGGAAAGTGGGAAAGCCAGTGTAAGTGTACAGGTGCTTTTGAGATAATATTTGTGAACCACAGGGAGTGTCTGCTTGTAAAACATATGGAACACCTCTGTAACTTTTCCCTTGAAGGATAGGAGGTGGGAACTTTTATATATCCACTGGTAAAGGCTACCCGTAAAGAGGTATCTTTGCACTTCCAGGAGGCACTAGTGCAAAGACCAAGAGGACTCCCACGTCATATGAGAAACTTGGAGGCAGAGAGCAGCTTGGGGTCTCAGCATTCATAGCTGTATGTGAAACTGTGCTGGCAAAGTGACAGCTGAAATCAGAGACTGGCCAAGAAAAGCAATAATATAGCTAACCCTAGGGCAACATGAAATTTTGACTCAAAAACTCGACAAAACATTATTGGCATAAAAAATGAACAAATGATGAAGTAAGCCAATATTAGATGATCCTAAACTAATAACATTAGAAAAGTTTTACACAAAACAGAGGTTAGAATAAGAAAGAAAAATCTTCTAGAGAGAATTTGCTCATAAGGGGGAGAGATTATACTTCTGGCTGTTAGCAAATTTACCATGACCAGAATCAGTTGACCATAGTCAATTTAAATTTTGGAAAAGCAAGAGGAAACTTAGGTGGTAAGAGTCTGGGCAGGGATCAGTATGGACAGTCAAAGAAAAAAATGTATATAAAACAGAAAAAAGAAAAAGAAAAACACACACATGGCGAAGAGACTCTGGGGCATTCAGATGCAAGCAGTCAAGACCTTAATCGCACAGGGAAAAGGAGATGGTTTGAAAATGTATTAAAAAGACATTGGAAGAGAGAAGAGAGGTTAAAAAAGGAAGAAACAAGAGGAATTTATTCCATGGCAAAGGTAGTAGGAGTATATTGTTGCATATATTCTTTTAAAAAATTAATGATGGCATACAAATAAATACCAGGGTACAGTGTATAGGTTTCAATCAATCACAAATGACAATGATTTGGTCATATAGGATTGTGAAAGCATTTAAATATATCAGGACATTTTTCATTGCATATTGAGTAAAAGTATTCTGTAGGTCTATTAGAGAATCAATAAGACCTTTAGGAAAAATAAGATACTTAGAATATGTAATATATATTGACTATATGCTATTATTATCAACTATACATATATATATATATATATACACACATGCACACACAACATATATACCAATGTATTCTGGCTTATGCTAAATTTAAATTTGGTTTCGTATAGAGATCAACAAGCTAACACACCCTAAATTCTTTTTGGATAAGCATTTTATAAAATATGTACACATAATTTAATTAATACATTTTAGAAACTAAAGTTCACTATTACACTAAGTTACAAAGTAATGTTTACTATTGATGATAAAACATGCAAAAAAGTGAATATGATTTTAAGTTTTTGTATGTTGCTGACTTTTTCAATACATAATTTATAAGTTAAAACTTCCATACTGAAAGTAGTCTATTTTCTTACTAGATTACCATTAATCACTGACTTCATACACCAGTCTTTTGACTACGAATGGATACTAACTGAATATTGAGCAAAAATTCTGAAGCTGACACCATGAACACACATATTTCATTTCCTGTGGTTTGAGTCATAGCCACTTGTCAAATACACATTGCAACTTTATGCATTCTGATTACATTTCCAGGTAAATATTTTAACTAGAAAACACTTATATAATAAAGTATACCTCTCTGACTCTAAACGTAAATACAATTTTAATAGAAAAAAAAAGAGATACCCTTGGGTAATTTAGCTGCTCTTTTGTCCTGTTCTCCAGTGAATGCCAAAACACGGAGAAATGAGCAGTTCTCAATTTAACCCTTATGAAGGGTAAAACCAATGTAACATTTCACTGCCCTCTACAGGATGGAAATATGAGTTGTTTGGGTGGAACTTGCCTTTTTGTATGTATATAATTTAAAAATGAAGTTCTCAAGGAAGGGTCCAGAATTTAGAACAGCAGTGACACAGCAAAGGGTGGGGGGATGCAAATTAAGTTTTCTGTAAAATTAATAAATGTGTGGGAACATACAGTACTCAGCAAGATTTCCCCCAACAGAAAATAAATAGCAATAAAAATACCACAATATGATAAGGTAGCATTAACACATGAGAGATTTTATGAAACCTTCAAATAAGAATAAGAGAGAGAGAGAGAGAGAGAAATGAGGAAAGGGAAGAAAATTATTATCGGAAGTGAGTGGGAGTTATTGTTTGACCTCATTTTTTCTCCTTTTTTGTTTTTTGTTTTTTTTTTAATTGCACTTGATTGCGACAATGAAAAGTGCCTGCGAAATGATGGATTCATTAGAAAAATATGCAACCATTTTTTATCTTACAAAGAAAAATCAAGTCTTATCCTTATAAGATTCCATCCATAGCCTTCACTGTGAACTTCAGTGGGTTTTGAAAGTCATTTACATAATAGCTAACAAAAACGTACTCAGCAAAACACCAGGCTTTCTAAACACAGGAGATAATTATGTTGGAAGAATGATATTCCATTGCCATCTCCATTTTCAAGATACATTTATTCTTCCTGTGCACAGCATAGAAAAACCAAACGCATATTAACATATATTGCGTAGGTGTGCGCCATTAGAGTGACGAGGTACAGGGAGTCAGGGTTGGTGAGGCTGAGGCAGAGCAAAAGCCAGAAAGAGAAGAAATACTGCATTCTATTCCTAGCATATATGAACCACCTGAATGGTATTTTTCATTATCTTCTGCACTGGGAACATTCTATTATTCCACTGGGAAGTCATAGCAGAAGAGATATAATTATCAGCAGAGTAATGGGGATGCTCTTGCTAATGGCCAGCTATTCAAATATCTCAATATAATCGTCTTGCCCAATCTCTCCCCATTGCATACTCTTCTGGAGAAACTCATCATTTTTTCCACTTACTCCAGCATAATGAATTCATTTTGCATTTTCTTTGTGAGAAATTAAGAGGAATCGCAATATAATGTGTTGACATTTGAAATTCTGCACAGAAAAGTTTAGGCTGGCAATTTAGTTTAATCGCAAGCTAGCAGGGAAAGCCTGTTTATTAAATTAGTTTCCTGTATACAGAATGTGTATTTTCTTTGTAAACCTTTGCCTTCATACCTGGATTTGGATTTTTTTTTTTTCCTATTCCTTGTAACTCTTGGTTTTCTCAAAAGCAAAAATAAATAAATAAATAATAATACATCCCAACTGAAGCACTGTGTTCAATGAAACTTTTTTTTTTTTATGGTCAAAACTGTTGACACTAAAGATGCACAGTGAGTGAGAGGTCCTTGGGAAAAGTGAAAAAATAAAATAAGTAAGAAGTTGTCTTTAAGAAATGCCACCAAAGTGTGTTTTATTTTTCTTTGACGTTAAGCCACTGTATTGGACACTCACATAGGAAATATTATTTCTTCTTATTAGATTAAAGCTATACTTCAGTTTATTTGCTCAAATATGAGTTTGAGTAACTGTTTCCATATTTTCTGCCTGCTATTTTTTTAAGAGTGTCTGTTCATTTTTCATTTGCTCTAATAAGACTTGGAAACTGTTAATAAAACAGACTTTTCACTTTCTCTAGGGAATGCTAGATATCTAGGCAGGTGAAAACATGAGCAAGTCATTTTTAAAACGCTGCTCTTGGAATCATTGACTTGGAAAACCGTTTAGCTTTTCTTCTAGCCTGCATTAGAAACTTCACTGAGGTCCAACATTCGTAGGAGGAAGGAGATGGGGGGAGGCAAGTTTAGGTGTGAACGCTGTGTCATCAGCTGATGGAAAACTAGAAGATGAAAAAGTATGCCACATTTTGATGACCTTTCTAGTATGTTTCATCCTTGTGTCTTCTTTCTTTTTCTAAAGTATTTTCATATCCAAAGAACTATTGGGCTAACATAGAACCCAAGAATGTTTTTGAAGAAGGCACAGATTTGGGAGAATATATTCAGAGGGCATATACATCCCTCTAATTTTATCCTGTCCATTTTGACCAGCAGCCAGATTGGAACTGCTATACCCCTCCTTGATCTTATCTGAAGCTAATAGAAAGAGGGGTAATGAAAGGCACTATGGGCTCACCTTCAGTGAGGCCAACAAAAGTCAACCTTAGAAATTAGCATGCTTCTGAAAGACTTATTCTGGATTCTATGAGAGCCAAATGCCACCACACTATCTTCTCCCACCATCTAGTCTACACCTACAGATCTTGTAGCTGATACCTGAATTCTCTTTGCTTTTTGCACTACTTTTGATGGCTAAGGCTATGTTTAGCTACTCCACTTTCTTGGTTAAACTTAGTCTAGAATTGTACATACTTATTTCAATTACAATTTTCATCCAATCTTTTTATATTACCATTTCTTTAAATGTCATTGTTCTTCTCTTTTCTCTCTGTGTATTATCATTCAAAATAAAAGCCACTCTAATTATTTTAACTATCAAATAATTTTACTGCCATAACCATTACAATATGGTGTGTATCACTTTGTTTGTACGATGCTCTTTGGTTCTAAAACATCGAGTTTTCTTTAAGAAAGATGTTGTTTGTTTGTTTTTTTATAATAAAGAACTTACATAAAAGTATAGTGTCTCCATTTATTATCAGAGATCTTTCACAAGCTAAAGAGAAGGAGAAAGGAAGTAAAGAGAAGACCACCACAACTTTCCAAAGGTTTGACTATAAGATTGTACTGTATGTTTCATTAATAACTTATTGTGATGTATTGGTGTTTTTAAGCTTCAATCCATAACCTAATTTTTTTGCCCACAGAGAAGCTAAAGGAAGCAGAGAATAAGTGAGTGATTGTTAAATATATATGTTTAAGAGCATGTTGTTCAAAAAAGAAGCTCTGGTTTACATTGTAAAAGACAGCATGTTGTTATACAAAGAATATTTGATCACAAGTCAGCAACCTGAATTCTAGTTTCAAATGTAGTCCTAGCTTAGTTGCTTCATAGCTTTGAGTATATGGATCATAATGGTCTCTAATTCATCTACAAAATGAGGGATTCAGACTTGATTTTGTGTGATACCACTTTCAATCTGAAGCAATTCAAGTTACATTATTTAGATTTAACTTTCTGAAAACCAGGCTACCAATGGACAGTAGACATAAATTATTGTCCCCAGAAATTTTATTTGAAATGTGATTTGTTTTATTTTTTGGTCTTTTGTTTGTTTGTTTTGTTTTGTTTGTTTGTTTGAAAAAGCAGGATTTATTGAGAGGACAGAAGTGCTCCCACAGTGGGAGAGGATCCGACAGGGTTGCTGGATTTTTTTTTTAATGAAGTTTTTGGTAGAAATAAAGGGAAAAGTAATGTAATTACTTAGGAAGAGGTTTAGAAAAGAAATATGGCAGATGAGATCAGTCAACCTATCATGAAGAATTTATTAAATACCTACTGCCTTAAATATTATAAGAAACGGAAAACATTTTTAAATATTTGAAGTGGTCTCTTACCCATGCAATCTTCTCTTTAAGGGGAAGGTCAAGCAAAACTCTTTATAAGAGTATGGTACAATGAAGTGGCAAACAGTATAGTTCTATGAAGACGTGCAGTAGAATTACAGTTAATTGCATAAATGCCAGGCTCGGAGGCTCAGCCTGCAATCCCTCGCTTGGGGAGGCTGAGGTGAGTGGATTGCCTGAGCCCGCAGGTTCGAGAGCCGCCTGGGGAACTTGGCTAGACCTCATCTCTACAATAAATCAAAAATTAGCTGGGCATGGTAGCACGCACCTGTAGTTCCAGCTACTTGGAAGGCTGAGGTGGAAGGATTGCTGGAGCCCAGCAGGTCGAGGCTGCGGTGGCGGGGAGCAGCCACTGCACTCCAGTCTGGGCGACAGAGTGATACTCCAACTAAAATAATAATAATAATAGTAATAATTGCATAAATGAAGCAGTCAGATAAGAACGTTTGGGGTCTAACAAAAGTTTTAGAGCAGTAGTGATGATGTTAACACTGCCCTGGAACCTGCCTTTCAGCCCCACAGCAGCTGCAGCAGAAGTGGGAATGAAGCTCCCTTCTCCTCTGCTCCACTATGAAATCCACTCCAAAAAAGCAGACCTCAATATGCATCCCAAGTCCTCTACCACTTTAAACAACGAAGAGGCTCTGTGTTACACTTTTTGAGGAATCTACAGTTATAATAGTCTAAGACTGTAAGCCAGGGATGTCCAACCTTTTGGCTTCCCTGGGTCACACTGACTAAAGAGGAATCGTCTTGAGACACACATAAATTATATGATATAGTTAGTGTATATACATAATAAGACTTCTTTTATTTTTTAATATTTTGTTATAAAGATTAGAAAAATGAAAACAGTATAAAAGCAGTGACAAATATGACATTGTTTTTATAAAACTAATCTGTCATTGTCTGGTTCAATGGATTTGGTCACAATACTTGGTAAATTCTCAAGGTGTTTGTCAGAAACATTTGTTTGAATTTTGCTCTTCATGCGAATCATATCTGCAGACACCTGCTCACAAATGTATTGCTGCCCAAAATTGATATGGATAAAGTGTGACTATGAATATCAAAAATGGGGCTACACATGGATTCATGAAGAAAACAAATGCTTAAAAACACATGATGTTAAAAGATCTTGTGAGGTGACACTAATAGCTGTACTTGGTTGCATGTGGTCTGTGGGCCACATGTTGGACATACCTGCTCTAAGCTATCGACTGAGACAGAGTTCCTAGTGACATTGGAATTTTGGTCTGAAAATAAAACCATTAATTGTCTCTGTTTGAAAATGTTAGCTCACATTTCTGAAGCTTCTTTTTCAACATGACCATAAAATTTTATTTGTTTGTTTGTTTATTTATTTATTTATTTATTTATTTATTTGAATTGGTGTTTCACTCTGTCATCCAAGCTGGAGCGCAGTGACACGTTCGTGGCCACCCTAGCCTTGCCCTACTGGTATCAAGCTGTCCTTCCACCTCAGCCTTCCAAGTAGCTGTAACTACAGGTACGTACCACCAGCCTGGCTAATTTTTTTATTTATTGTAGAGATGAGGTGTTACCATATTGCCCAGACTGGTCTCGAGTCCCTGGGTTCAGGCAATCCTCTCATCTCCGCTATCCAAAGTGCTGGGATTATAGGTATGAGCCACTAGCCTGGCCAAAATTTTAAGTTCCACAGACTTTTAAAAAAGTTTCTGAATTGAAATTGGAAAAGCAGACTGCTAACAGATTTCTTCCACCTGGCCCTCTCCAGTTATGCTAGTCAGTATAATTTTTTTCAAGTGGAATTTTAAGATTCATCACCATATATTTCCCATGACTATTGACTTCTTATAATGATAAATAATTTACTGCTAAAAATTTCTTTCAATTGTTTGTGAGTGTGTGTGAGTATAGGTGTGTTGATGAAATTTGGGAAGTGAGGTGAAGAAAACATTTGTTTAACTTTTGTCCTCTCATCTAAATATATTTATTTTGCCTGGAGGGTTTCTTATAATGCAGCAGTCAGTTCTGTGCTCTGCTCTTTTCAGAAAGAATGACACACTAATTTTCACTTCAAAGCCTGACAGTTTGTAAACTTGTCTTACACCATTAATTTTGGAAGCCATCTTCCAGTGTCTTTCAGGGAGAAATTAGCAGTCAACTGTGTTTGGTTTATGAAAATAGAAAAGCACTTCTAAAAAAATAGGAATTAAAAGGAAAGAAAATGGAGCTTTAAGTGGTTAAAATCAAAACCCTCAATTCTAGTGCATAACACATCAATAAAAAGTAAACGCACAACAGTGCCCAACTTGGTGAAAAACAGAAACATAATACCATAGAGTTTAAAACTATTTTAGACAGGAACTGCAGAGTACAGTTGGCAGATAAAAAGTAGCATTGTTTCAAGCACAACACATACAAACACATACATGCAAGTTCACATACACTCACACACACAAATAGAGAATATCTACCGTTTAGTTCCAGAATTGAAAGCAACCTACATTTTTATTGCCTATTTTTAAGAGATTCTATTTTAAGTTTTGCCAGAGTTATAAACTTAATAACTATGTCATTATCTAAATACAAATATAAACACATTTAGAGAAAGAGAGAATAAAAACTAAAATCTTAGTGTATAAAAACTTCCTTGCTGAAGTTATCTGATATTCTTCATAATTTACTCCTTATGCTCTTCCTGACAATGTTGCTCTTCAGCTTAGGCCAGCACTGAGCTTCCAGTGCTGGCCAACATTCCAACACACAGATCAAACAGAAATTTATATATTCCATCACATGCACCCCCAACTTATGTTCATTTCCTCCTACAGCCCTCTCTGAATCTTTGCTTTTGAAGTGCTGTCGCCTTCTCCTTCACTACCTTTCCCTGACCCCCTTCTATGTTCCATGGATTGACATTTGTTTGGTATGGGATATGTTGTAGTCTAGTAAGAAATAGGCTAGAGGTGTTGAATACATTAAACAGTCATGTGTGTAATGACGTTTCAGTCAACGATGGACATAAAATAGAGTTGAAAAATTTTTATCACTTGGTGCCACCATTGTCATCCTAATGTCATACTGCAATGCATTATTCATGGTTTGTGGGGATGTGGCGTAAATAAATCCAGTACACTACCAATTGTATAAACATTGAGTTCATATAATTATGTACAGTACATAATACTTATATTGATAACAAACCACTGTAATACTGGTTTATGTATTTACCATACTATACTTTTTTATCATTATTTTAACATGTACCCCTACTATTTATTTTTTAAAAAAAAGATAACTTTGAAACAATCTCAGGCAGATCATTCAGGAGGTATTCCTTAAGAAGACATTGTTGTAGATGACAGCGCCATGGGTGTTATTGCCCACAGAGACTTTCCATTGGGACAAAATTGGAGGAGGAAGGCAGTGATATGGATAATCCTGACTCTGTGTACACCTAGGTTAATGTGGGTGTGTCTTAGTTTTTAACAAAAAAAGTTTTAAAGGTTTAAAAAAATATATTACACACCACAGTTACACACCATTCACTCATTAACTCACCCAGTGCAATTTCTAGGCCTACAAACTCTATTCACAGTAAGTACCCTATACAGGTGTGCCATTTTTTATCTTTGATACTGTATTTTTGTTGTACCTTTTCTATGTTTAAGTGTGTTTAGGTACACACATATTTACCATTGTGTTACAGTTGCCTAAAATATTCAGTAGAATTACATGCAGTACAAGTTTATAGCCTAAGAGCAATAGGCTATGCCATGTAACCTGAGTATGCAGTAGGTTACACGATCTAGGTTTCTGTAAGTATACACTATATCCGCACAATGATGAAATCCCTTAATGATACATTTCTCATAAGGTAGCTACATCATTTTGACATTTTTAATGTAGGATTTAAATCCATAAATTTCAGGCTGCAACTGTTGTGCTCCATCCATTGTGTGACACTGCTTCTCAATTTCATGATTGGCTGACTATAAGATCACAGAATTAGAGGTTTGATTTGCTAATTCTAGTTTTAATTCTGTTGTTGCCTTTAATCTTGGTTAAATTTAATATTGGAAACCTCAAGACCCTTAGCTAAAAAAATGAGCCCAATGATATTCTCTTCTGCTATTTTCTGTTGCTTTCTTTACTATAACAAATGGGATGAGAACTGTTAACTTATGCTATGGACTGATGTTTCTGTTCTCTTCACAGACACATGTTGATATCCTTGCCCCCAATATAATATTAGGAGGTGAAGGTATTTAGAAGGTTATTAGAGTCCACCCTCCTGAATGAGATTATAAAAGAGACCCCAGAGAGCTTTCTCTGCCTTTTTCCATGTGTGGGCATCATGAGAAAACTGCCAGTTATGAACCAGAAGGCAGGCCCTCACCAGATGCTGAATCTGCCAGTGCTTTGATCCTTGACTCCACAGCCTTCAGAACTGTGAAGAAGAAATGTGTTGCTTAAGTCACCAGTCTATTATATTTTTATTATAGCAGCCCAAATGAGCTAAGACAACTTACATTGGTTAAAAGTGAGGCAATATGCAAAGAGTTTTGCAAATAGTAAAATTTTATTTATGCTTCATAGCATTACTTTGAGAAACAATTCATTTTAAAGATAGGAAGCTGATGTTATGTTCCATATCTATGTGAGAAGCAAATCCAGGATTCAAACAAATTTGCTTGAATAGAGTAACTGAACTCTTACTCATAGCTCCCCTCGTGTCAATGAGTCCTAGAGCAATGATAGCTCAGAAAAGAAAAGAGGTTTGGAATATTCTGGAAGGCCCATAGGGAAGTAGAAATTGAGGGATGCCTCAATGGCAAGTTATCTCATTAGCCTGGGTGAAAGGCAAGGGCAGTTTGAGTAATAGCTTGCTCTCAGAATCAAGTCCTAATAGGTAAAAGAGCAAACTTAAGGAGTGTACAGAATGAGAGATAAAACATAAACCAGCATAATTTAAAAAGACTTAATAACTTTGGAATCTGTTTCTTTTTTTTTTTTCTTCTTTTCTATTCAAAGCACTGGCAACAAAGAATGCTACAGTATCCTCCTCCCCACCTAAGATTATATGCTCATTAGAAATTATAGCAAAAGGGTGTGCAATATTTATGGAACCAGAAGATAACACTGAAACACAAAGGGAGAACAACAACAACAACAACTAAAGAGGAAGCAAATCTTGGGAATCATGTAGTCTAATCTTGCCCAAAGAATGTTATCTTTATGATCTACAAGGTTTCATCAGGAAGAGAAAACTAAAAAGAGAAGGTGTGGGTTAAGTGAATGGGATATATAGCTTTAAAATAAGGAATAAAGGAAACTACTCTCAGCTTAAAGGTTTAGAAAACTCTTTCTACCACAGGTCTCAAAGAATAAATTACATCAAAAGCTCTTTTACTGTTTTCTTTATTTTGGGGGAGTGCAACGAGGATTGATTTGGAGTGACCTGTATTTAAAAGCTTTGACATTCTTGGAAACAAAATGGTTCAATTGCACTGTGTACAGTGACATCGCTCTCCTCCTCCTCCTCCCTGTTGTAGCACAAAACAGTAACTTTTATACAATCTGACTTCTCAACTCCCGTCTTCTTATTTTCTTAACACAACAGGGCAGTGATCCATCCTGCTCTTGCTCCATATAATCTTCCCTCCATCTCTGGGCTTTCTGGCTTTTTTTTTTCTCTACTTGGAGAGTTTAGATGAATGCAGTGGGCAGGGAAAACAGAGACCTAGGCTGAGAAGGGAAATTGTTAAATCCTGCATTACCACCAATTGTTCACTACCAGCACTCGTGCTGATGACGTGGCCCAGTAGGAACATAGCTACCATGATCCTGAAGTACATATTGCAGTATTGGCTTAAATATACACACAGAGACACAGGCACACACACATACACACACACTTACACCAAAAAACTACCTAGGACAGAATAAAATGTTTTGTTCAATTCAAATAAAAGCCATATTCTGTCAGATTGTAAAAAGCCAGTTGTCTAATTCTAAGAACACTGAAGAGTAAGGGAAAGAAAGAGGAGAAAGAAGTGGGGTAAATGTACACTTAGACGCCCACTCAACGTTTCAGGTGAGGACAACGCAGGGGAACATATATCATGATCTGGTAACATGGCTTAAGCACCGATTCATGAAGTTCTAAAAAGTTCTCTATAGACAGGGAGCTGTATTCTCATCCTGTCGGGTTGAAAACTTGGCTCCATAGTCTAGGGAGGAAATAGAATGTTTCTAAATTACACTCTTATCTTCCTATACGCAAATCTATTCTACTTTCATCTCTCTATCTCTCTCTCCCTCTCTCTTTCTCTCTTTCTTTCTCTTCCTCCATTCTGATATTTTTTGGAAAGTGTCACTCTTACAAAAACTATCCTCATTTTATGTCTTAGATCCAAACCTCACAATTATTTTTGTTCCTCTGAAATGTTACATCTTTTCAGATGAATTTTTTTCTTTATTATATGTTTTTCTCTCTCTCTTTTTAACAGATTATTTATACAAAATCTTCTAGTCCCCTGTTGTCCAACACAGCAGTTCAAACCACATGTGGCTATTGAGATATTGAAATGTCTGAATTGAGATGCACTGAAATGTAAAACACACAACAGAAATTAAAGATATAGTATCAAAAAAGTAAAATAGCTCATTAGTAATTATTTTATATTGCTATATTTTTAAATGATAGTATTTTGAATATATTCAGTTAAAATAAGTTTTTATAATTCATTTTATTAGTTTATTTTGATTTTTTAGTGTGTCTAAGGTTAGAGTTTTTAAAAGTTTACATGTGACTTTTCATTTTTGGTTTATGTTTTTGATTGATTGATTTGCTTTTTCTTTTGAAAGATAACAGCCTCCAATGACTTCCTGAGAAAATTTGGCAAATATTCTGATTTTCTGTATGTTTTACAATGTGCTTATGTTTTGAGTATTTGTCCTAGTTTATATTTCTCTGGGTATCCAGAAAAACTTTTTCAAAAGATAATCTTCTTTCTGCACGCTAAGGATGGTGTACATACTAAGGACTTCTAAAGTTAAATCTTAAGTGATAACTCTGTATGTTATTTGTGTCCACTGCATTGTATTCAGCTTCTTACTGGACATATTTATTTGAATGACATCTCCCAGATGTCCTTAAAAATGACTAGAATCATTGATGCACACTTAAGCCCATATACATAAATACCCAAAGACTTGTTCTTGATTATTCCCATAGAAAATTATACCAAGCTATATAAAATTTCTCAGATCAGAAAACCAAGACTTCTCCTTAATTCCTTTCTATGGACAATTTGTCTGAAAGCCCTGAATTTTCTGCCTCTAAAATATACATATTTCTGACTTGACTATCTCCATTTCTAGATGGATCTCTTTTGTCCATGCAATTACGTATGCCTCAGGAGTATTTTCTAATTGGACTTCTGATTTTACTCTTGTTCCTCTTCAATCCATTTCCTACAGCCAGCAGAGAAAGCAGATGATCTATCACATATTCCAATGTTAAAAACCTTGAACTTTACTTAAAATCAAATACAAACTCCTGAATGTGTCCTATATGTCGCCTTATGACATGACAACAGTCAGCCCCTCCAATGTTTGCTTGTACCACTTCCCACCTTTCATACTCTGCTGCAGCCCCTTCTGCAAATCAGTCACTCATTAGCCCCTGATCACAATCACTCAGCTCTTTCCTGCCTCCTTGTTTTTACTCCAGTTGTATTCTACGCTCTGCTCTTGCCCTTTGCATAACTGGCTGCTTTACACTATTGGGACAGTCACTTAAATGTCCCCAACTGAGACAGGTCTTCCTTGGCTTACCCAGTCTTAGATAACTCTCACTACTACAACATTATTTCTTTATTTTCTACCACAAAGTTCTGTTTTTTCCTTTATAGTGCTCGTCACAAATAATTATTTTAATTTATTTGTATTTACTTGTTCATTACTTGTATACCCTGTATTTACTTGCTCATTATTTATATATATATATCTTTTTGCATAATTAGATCTGAAATGGCAAAGATCATACTATTTTATAGACCACTTTCTCCTGACCCATGCAGAACTCCTGACACAAAAAGTATTCAATAAGTATGAGCTAAATAAACAAGTGGATGTCTATATGCTTGTAGGAGCCTATTTCATATATAAACTCAAGTTTTACAATTATTGGAGACATATGTTGGATATTATTACATTTTGAAGCTTTTAAATTGTAGATAAAGTGGAGGATACATTGATCAATTTGCATTTATCCTAAGTATGTTCATAGAAATAGAGAAAACCTGGACAAAGGCTTAAGTAGGTAAGTGTAGAACATCAAGGGTATTTTTCTAAATGTGGAAATATAGTTTCTTCAATAATAAAACCATAAATCCACTATCACTGGCAATTATCATTAAGATTTAAGGTCATTATATGAGAGAAGAAGATAATGTGGGTATCTCATTTAACCTATCCCTATATCACTACAAAAACCCCACATAATGTGATCACCAGTCATTTGTTTTTGTATTCCTTCCTGTCCAGCCAAAAACACACATTCACTTACAGAAATAATAAGAAGAAGATGAAAGAGGATTTTGAATAAGAAAATTTGATGCTTGTTATTCAAGTACTCTTTAGGGATTCTACATAAAGAAATGAATAACCCAACTTGAAGAATTTGCCTAGATGAGAAAAGGCAAAGAAAAAAATGGGTCTTTGGTGGCATATGGAAGCTATATGTCATAGCTTCAACTCTTATCAAAGACAAGAAAGCAATTAATAAAGGATATGTTATAGAAATGAGAATGAATGTGTGTTCAACTTAAATAAATGTCAGTTTTGCTTGATGGCACTGTCCACTGAGAAATAGAAATTGGAAAGTGAAAATACTGTATTATAAATCCTGTGGAATAGCTCTATTTTTATATAAAATTTCAACAGCCAGTTTTATTCTGAAGTTGAACTTTTCTGCAGCTAATCTTAAAAAAAAAGTCACTGATTTGAATGAATTGCTAAAGTGTTAGTACAGCTATTGTTAAAATGGGTAAAATGTCTTCAAACTATAGAACTTGCTGTTTGAGTCTAATTCTAAGCTCCTTTAAAAATGTTCTTTTTTTCCCCTAAGTTGAAACTTGAATGGAGGTGGGTGGAGAAAGACATGTCAGGAATTAGGATTCCGATTTTGCAAATTTCTTTAAGAATTGTGATTTGGTTGATCAGAAAAATCAGCACAAATGAGGTAATTCCTTTAAAATAAAAGTTATATGACTTCAATTTGCATTTCATTAAGCTGGTCTTTAAAAATTACCTTCCCCCCTCTTTCCAGACTGTCATATCACACTATCATGTTATAAAAATGTTATTTCTTAGTAAGTATTGCAGAACTTTAGAATTAGAAGAGAAAGTAGAACTATTTCAATCAAACACTAGCATTTCCCAAATTTGAACCTAGAGGCCAGAGAATTTACATGGGCTGCAAAGACCCAGCTCCCACAATGGTAGTGCCAGGTCTAATCTGGGGTTATATCTGGAAGTGACCTCAGGAGCTGACATAATCTGGATGGTTGCCCTCTCTATATCTCATGTTAAATTGTGATCCTCAATATTGGAGGTGGGGCCTAGTGGAAGGTGATTGGGTCATGAGGGAGGTCACTTATGAATGGTTTGGTGATATTCTCACAGTAATGAGTGAGTTAGTAACAAGTGAGTTCTGACTCTATCAGTTTACCCAGGAGTTGATTGTGTAAAAGAACCTGGCATCTCCCCGCTTTACTTCTGCTCTTGCCATGTGACACGTCAGCTGTCTTTGCCTTCCACCACTGATAAAACCTTCCTGAGGTCTTACCAGAAGCTGAGTAGATGCTGGTGCTGTGCTAAACCATGATCCAAATAAACCTATTTTCTTTAAAAATTATCCAGTTTCAGGTGTTTCTTTATGGCAACACAAAGCAGACTAATACAGAGACCATAGTGGTTGCATTAGTCCATTCTGTGGAACAGGCATAAGGCACATTAGGGATTGCTAGAACCAACAGAATGTGCATGCTCACACCTGTGAACTGACCAAATGAACAAATATATTACATTTGCAGGAAGTGGGTTCAAACTTTGAGACCTGTGAATATTACATTGACTCTCTACTTTAGCACCTTTTAAATTTATGCCAAAAAACAATCAGAAGATGTTTTACATTAAATCACTGCCAAACGATTTATTTATATTTCCTTTGAAGCCAACCTATTTTGGTTCAGAGAAAATACAGCTCTATATTGTGAACTAAAATAAGAAGATTAAGGATTTTTTTTATAGCAGTTTTTATTTTGGTTATACACTTTATTGTTATTTAAAGAAAATAGTAATTAAATTGAGTTAATATTATGTGTTACTTAAGACTAGAATAAGTTTTGAAAATATATTTCTAAAAAATATTCCTAAATTTAGAATGTTTTATTTCTCTTCCCTGCGTTTTCAGGCTATCCACAATTTTTCTCTACCTAAGAAAATAATTATTATCGTTTCCTATTAACTGATCTTTACTTCATTGATTAATCTGAATAATATCTTTATTGCATGCCCCCCTCTACAGGATTATTATCAATCCTGAGCTACAATCTGTCTGTTTTCTGAAGCTCAGAGAACTACATCAGGTCCCCTTCAAAGCCTGCTTCTTCATAAAGTTTTATCCCAGGACCCATCCTATCTTAGTCTGTTCAGGCTGCTATAACAAAATACTTTAAACTGGGCATTTTATAAATGACAGAAAGTTCTAAAGCCTTTCAAGACCAAGATCAAGGCAGATTCAATGTCTGGTGAAGGCCCCTTTTCTGGCTCATCAGCAGTGCATCCTGGCTGTGTCCTTACATAGTGGAAAGGGTGGGGGAGTCTCTCATGGGTATCTGTTATCAGGGCACTAATCCAATTCTCGAGAGCTCTTATGACCCCAAAACCTCCTAATACCATCCCTTTGGGGGCTAAGATTTCAACAAAGGAAATCTGAGGAGGCACAAACATTCAGGACATGACATATTCCTTGTGAAGCCTGTAGCTACTCTCTGGGGTACTGCACCCTTAAGCTACCCTGCTACCTTATGCAGAATTGCCTTCCTACCCATCTATACCACAGGGTTTACCACTTCTGTACTTTCTTGGGGGAGATGGGAAGAATTATTGAAGATAGGTAACATGTCTTCTCTTCTAAGAGCATATATATGAGTTTCTCTCTTTTTTTAATGGGGGAAGAACTCTTGAAAATAAGTAACATGTCTTCTGCTTTCCTAAGAGTATATTTTCCACATTGCCTAATCTATTTTTAAGCAGTTGGTAAAATTTCAATGGAGAAAACAAATCACTGTTTTGTTTTGTTTTTTTAAAAAAGACTTAAAGTGCCAAGAGCTTCAAAACAAAAACATGTATAACCTCATTATTTTTTATAGCTTGGAAGGCAGCAAAGGCCACATAGACATAGTCACTGATTCAAGCTGACCCTACTGGGTGCATACTTGGGTTTAGAATCCAGTTTCCTGAATAGTGGACCAACACTCATTTCATTCTCTACTACCTCACTCACAATACCCAGAGATCATTAAGAAAAGAAGAAACAGTAACCTGTCTTTAAGAGTTGACATACATTCTTGTCTGCATATAAGACACCCAGGCTAGGCATCCAAAATGTCAGCTCTTAGCTAGTTCAAAACAATACCACCTGAAACAAAGCAACAGGCGGCAAGGAAAGCTGTCAAGTCCCAATTTGCAGTTTCTAGCAAAGATCACAGGAAAAAATAGACTCCAGATTCAACTTGTCTTTATTTCAACTCCTCAAGGGCTCAGCACCAGCTAACTGCTGGAATTCTACACAAGCCTGTTGACCAGCTTTGTGCTGGCTTCTCCTCCTGCCTGGTTACCCAATTAGTTCCTTGTTAACCACACACCTGCAGTGTCTTTCCCCTCAGGCTCTGCTCCTCTCAGTGTAGCTTTTAACCCCTTCTGTACACATTGTTTAAAACACTATGAAGGTGCCCCCACAGACGCCAGACAGAATTGTTGGTGCCCTCTTGGTTGCCAAAGTAATTAGCTTACAGGGACATCTTATCTAATATAACTGCAAAATACAAAATAGATCAAACTCCCCTGCCTGTGTAAGCTGCTGTGGCACTGGGAATGCAAACGCTATTCGTCCAGGTAATCAGGTAACATGGCAACGCAAAGCGTGTCAGAAGCAGGATATCCAGAGATTTTAGTCAAAGGAAAGACAGGAAAAATAGTTGTCTTATCAAACCTTTCAGAGCTCCAGAAAGAAAATCCCCTGGGAAGCCAAAAGGAGAGTGATGAGTCAAAGAAAAACATCTTGGTGTTATGCTGAAGACATTTTCACAGCTGCTCATGCCTCAGTGAACTCCCAAAGCTTGGGAAGGACATGTGCTTTTTGGAGGAAATGTGTGAAATTAAGGAGCTTAAGAAAGACAGGCACTTTTAGGAGTACCAACTGTCCATCAAATCATGTGTCTGCTCACAGGCAAAATCTTGATTTAAAAAATTAAAACTAATTAGCATTGGCCCTTGTTTTCAGATCTTCCAAAAAAAATAAAATAAAATGACCTAAGGTAGCCTCCATTAGCGACACATTCTATGATCTGAAAAGCTTCAACTGCAAGAAATACGTATCTTTCCATCTTCATTATTAAAGCAGAAAAACAGATTCAAACTGTAAAGGACAAAACAATCAGATTTAAGAAAATATTACAGTCTAATAAAGGCTGAGAAATCATAAGCAGAAATCTGGTTATTCTAAATAAGAAATTCTTGCAAATATAATTTCAGAGTCATACAGCAATTATAAAATAATCAGGGGGGATGAACAGAAAAATTCTAGAGAACAAGTGCAAAAAATTTGATATCAGTTGTTAAAAAGGAGAGCTGATCCCTGGTGCCTCACACGCCACCACAGTCCATCATAGTGGATTGCCCAGGGACCCAGATGAGCGGAGAGAAAAGATCTGTGAAAGTGAAACTGCCACCTCAGCCATTCTCCAGGCAGAGATTTGCATTGCCCCGCCCACCTAGGAGCTGCCTCCACCTCAGTTCCTAAGGTAATGACACTAAACAGAAGACAAAACCTCTCCCCTATGCTGAATCAGACAAAGGCAACTAAGCATCGCAGACTTCCCAGGCAGCAGGCTAAAAGAAGAAACCCAAGCTGCAGTAAATTTAGCTGTCTGTAATGAAAGTAAGGGGGGAGGCTGGAGATCAGAGATGAAGAGACTTTAGACACTCAGGAAAGATTCCAGAGCTAGTCTGATTCCTTATTTTGACTTTTGATTTTATCACTTT
>CAUYQG010182064.1:0-24586 GCA_963574415.1 Tarsius wallacei
AGGCCGAGATGAGTGGATTCCCTGGGCCCGTGGGTTTGAGACCTGCCTGGGCAACTTGGCGAGACCTCATCTCTACAATAAATCAAAAATTAGCCATGCATGGTAGCACGCACCTGTAGTTCCAGCTACTTGGAAGACTGAAGCGGAAGGATCGCCGGAACCCAGCAGGTCGAGGCTGCAATGGCCGGGAGCGGCCACTGCACTCCAGTCTGGGCAACAGAGTGAGACTCCAACTCAAAAAATAAATAAAATAAATAAATAAATAAATAAATAAATAAATAAATAAATAAATAAATAAATAAATAAATTCTGAAACTAGGGTGCCTGAATTTGTGGAAATAAATTTTAATCTATTTGATCCTAAACAAATTTTTTAAACTTTTAGTACCTCAGATTCCTCATCTGTAAAATAAGAATAATAACTCTATCCATCACATAGGATTTTTACAACAATTTAATGAATTAATATGTTTTAAAGACAGAATAATGCCTGGCACATAGAACTATGAAATATACCTTTTGCTGTTATTATTATTGCTGTTTTTAATATTATATATTTCCAAAGAAAACTTAGATAGAAAAAGCTCCCCAATTGCTTTTTTAAGCTTATTTTAATATCAAAAACAGACCCTAAAATAGTGCAAGAAAGGAAAACTATAGGCAAATCAGACTTGTGAAGATTGATAAATTTTACATAACAAAAATAAAGGCAAAACTTTGGCATATGAAATCTATCAATATATAACATATAAAATGTATATCCTGACCAAGAACCGTTAAAAAAATTAAACCAAGGATGATTTCACATTGTTAATGCAATTTATCTATTTATGCAGATTTAATGAGGAAAAAGTGTATGAGTATCTAAGTTGATTTAAAAAACTTATATAAGAGAGTTCAACATTCATTCATGCAAAAATACATTTAGAAAACCAAAAAAAGGCAGAAATTTCCCTAGCCAAATGGAGGTTTTTAATAAAAAATATCAAGCAAGACATCACAAATAATTATGAATTTTTAGGGTAAATCTATTTAATGTCAGGACCAAAATGATGACATCTAGTATCACTGATTCTAACCTATCACTGCAAAACAAAACAATAAGAACAAACAAATAAAAAAAAGTTACAATAAAAACCACCACAATAAAAAATCCTAAGGGGGACATCAAATGCAATGTGAATGGTGCCTTTGTAATGTACAATAAAATAGGCCTGATTTTAAGATAGGAAAAGGTGCAGTAAAATTGACAATCATTCACCCATAAATGATTGTCTATAGAACAACCCAAGCTATCCATGCAAACTATTAAGAAATGATAATAGGCTTTAGTCAAATCAATATACAAAATGAATCATAGTAATGCCGGCAATAATTGTAAATTTTATAATAATAGCAATAATGAAACATCCTATTAGTCATAATTATATATTTCTTCAGAATATTTCTACAAGCAAGTGCAAAAAAATCTGAAAAGAGAAAATTATAAAACTTAATTGAAAGAGATTTGTTAAATACAAAGATAAGGCATACCATACATACAAATAGAGTCTTAACACCATGAAGATGTCAGTTGGTATATGTTTAATACAATTATTTCAAAAGTTCCAATGAAGATCTTTTTCTAAATAAATAGTGATAAGTTGATTCTAAAACTTATATGAAGGAATAACTGAATTATACCAGTGAAAATAATTTTGAAGAAGAATTGAGCTCTAGATAGTAAAACTTATAATAAAGATACAGAAGCATTAGTACAATGATATACAGACATATATGCAGAAATATATATGGATGAATACATGTGCATATATCTGTACTATGACATACATATGTATACATATATGCAAAATACATACATGTATATACGTATATGCATATATGATATAAATACACATACTGTATGCATATGTGTATATATAGAAAGGCATATAGAGATATAGGAGAAAGAGAGAAATTGAGACATGAAAGAAGCAGAATAGAGAGCCTATGAAATCCAAAAGCAAATTCTACATAAATTTAATGCTTAATCATTAAAGCAAAACCTAAAAATGTTAGCATTAATTCTAATAGAAAAACTCTATGACTTTTTAAATAGAGAGCAATTTAAAAAGCCACAGCATTTATAATCCTTAAAGAAAAATATGCATATACTTTACTGCTGTTCATTTAAGATTTAATAAGAAAAGACTCCACCAACAAACTTGAAAATACAGAGAAAAAATACTTAAAATTCATATCATTCTAAAGGAATTTGGAATGAAGTATACAAAGATTCCTAATAAAACATATAAAGATTTCTACTAATCAATGAGTAATAAACAATAATCTAATAATAATGAGAAATCATATGAATGGATTTATAAAACAAGATGCATGAATAGAAAATTATATAAAAAAAATTTTCATTAATACTCAGGAATGTGTAGATTTTGGGAATTTAAAAACTTGACTGCAACTTTTTGAGACTTTTTTTCCATTCAGATGGTAGATCTATGTTCTCTTCTCTTGAATCTGGGTGAGCCTTACCGGCTTCAACCAATAAAAAGTATGACAGAATCAGTGGTCTGTCACCTAAACCTTGCTCTTGAGGTACTGAGCAAGAAGACTGATGTCTCTGCGATTGTTGTGATGTTAAGAAGTTTTCAGAGGCCATATATAGGTTCTCTGGTCTCCAAGCCTTAGCTGCTCGCCATTCCTAAGCTGTACAAATCTTGGTACTGAGGTCGTGGTTGTTCTGATGGAGACACAATAGTTTCCTTCTGGGTTCTGTCTGAATTCCTGATTCATGGGAAGAGTGAACATAAAATGAAATGGTGATTTTCTTTTGGCAGTAAGTTTCAGAGTAATTTGTTGTGTAGCAAAATAATAATAATAATAAAAATAATGGGAACACAATTTGAAATAATAAGATACTTTTTGACATTCTATGTATTGCCAAAAATTAAAACATCTCACAATAATAAATATCACCCCCAAATGTAAATAATTGTAGAACTCTTATATACTGCTGGTGGGTGGAAATGTAAATCATTTCACTCTTTGGAGAACAATTAGATAATATCTAGACAATTTAAGAAATATTTTAGCCAACAACCCAACTCAGAATTGCAAATATACATAAGGAGAGATGGAGAAAACTGCATATTGTGGCTTTGATTTTAAGAGTGAAAATCTGAAAGTAGTCGAAAGGGGAAATGTATATATAAACTTTGCTGTGTTTATACAGTGTATGTCTGATATGCAGTAGGTAATCCATTAATATTTGTTGAATAAAAGTATGAATTAATATAATACTGTAGCACATTAAAATAGTCTTTATGTGTCAGCATAGATGATTCTCAAAAAGTAGATGCTATAAAGTATGGTTCATGTGGTAACATTTTAGAGAAAAATAAAAATATATATAACACTTTATTTTATTTAGAGATATGTATATACAAAATAAAGTATTATATCATGGGAAGTAAAGTGTTCATAACAATTTCAGTATAGTAATAACTGATTTTCATCAATGATAGAAGTGAGGAAATCAAGACATGATATAAAAGTCCTAAACATTTTGAGACAGGGGTTTGGCAGAACTAGTTTCCAGAGACATACAACAAAGCTAGACACATGCCACAAGGCCATGCTGATAAAACAGGATGCAGTGAGAAGACTGGTCAAAACTGACCAAAACAAGCTAGAACCGAGATGGGACAAATTTGCCTTACCTTCCCCTTCATTATGTGCTAATTATAATGTATTAGCATGCTAAAAAACATGTCTACCAGTGCCATGACAGTTTACAATAACCATGGTAACTCCTGAAAGCAACCCTAGGTGGTTTAAAAAGGGAAGGAACCCTACATCCCAGGAACTCCCTGGTGTTTACTCAGAAAACCCATCAAGAATCCATATGTTTCTTAGCATATAATTGAGAAATAGCCATAAATGTAGGCAGCTAGCAGCCCAAGAGGTCTGATTTGCCTATAGCCATTTCTTTTGTTCCTTTGTTCATGTAATAAACTTGTTTTCATTTTACTAGGTGGGCTCTCTCTTAAATTATTTCCTGCCGAAGCCAAGAACCATCTTGGCCTCTCAAGCTGAACCCTAATTCTGCAGTTCACCGTGTGAATTTTAGTTAATAAAAATAGAAGTCCTGAACTAAATTTCACAAAATATCAAAATTCAAGTGGTTTAGTTGGTAGACAGATGAGTATTGTGTTTTGCTCTTCACTTTTCTTTATATTCCAGAATTAGTTCATAATACACTTTTAATTATTTAAATTGCAAATAAATGCAGTATGACTGGTGCCATGATAGAGATATATGAAGAGATGCCCCACATTAATTGGGTATATTCCTGGCAAAGGTACACATGCGTGCAAAGCAACAGCAGTTTGCTGCCTTGAGTCATTCATATCATGGAGGCTACATAATCTTCTTTTGGTCTTACACAGCCACTAGAGCATTTCACCAAGTGAACTGAGTCAGGTTGGCATTTTAGAAAGATTATCTAGCAAAACAATTGGTAAGTAATGTGCAAAATTAAATGTTAGGGGGCAGATCAGTGTTAGGTCAATGTAGTCAATGGTAATAGAGAGAAAGAGACTTAGTAGAAGATATATAGAGGAAGTAGGATTGACAATTTGGCGATCCAATGGATATGGCAAGCTAAGGGAGAAGAAAGAGCCTGGAAAGACCACCTGACTCTGGATCCATGTTAACACAAGAGTTCTTCACTAATTTGCAGGATGCAAGGGAAGGACTAGTTTTAGAATAATAGATGATGAACCCAGTTTGTAGACTTGTCAAGTTTGAGATGTCTATGGGGCATTCAGGAGGCTACATGTGGTTTGTAGAGGGATCCAGGCAAGCAAAAGTGGCTGCCGAGAGAGACAAAGAAATGGGAGGAGGCATTTAGGAGTGTCACTGTCCAGGAAAGAATACAATGATGATGATTTAAAAGTGTCTGCCTACCTCACTGGTGCTTTTCTAGTAGAAAGTCTCACAGTTTAGCTCAAACAAGTTTTCACTGACGACCTATTATATGTCACATTCCAGACTCTAAGCTAATATGGAGTGAAAATACTGTCTGTGCCAAAAAGTATGAAAGTTTTATATACACACACTCACACACATACACAAATAACTTTAGGTATTGACATATCCCTCAGATATGTACTATTCTTGAGTGTGACAGATTAGGAATGAATATGATTGGGATTCATTTATGTTTAGAGAGGATGTCATATTGAGAACCAGGTTGATTCATCTCTTCTAAGATTAACCCTAAAGTCAATTGGTCAAAGAAATTAGGTCCCAAAAATTCTTGGTGGGGAATTTTGAATCTCTCATTAGTATAGCCATATTCAAGTGGTGATAAAAGAGGGCAAAAATATTTTTAAAACTTATAGACCGACAGGACAACTATGGATTAATTATCATTTCTATTAAAAACGGCTATCTTGAATACTTCAGTGAACTATGGTAGTCTTGATGGATGGTGAAAAGAATCACAACATGTGAAATTCCTTGAATAAAAATGTATTGACTTTAAATAATTTACCCAATGTAACACATAATGAAAAAAAAGCTTTTTATATTCTTAAAAAGAAACAAAAACAAAATGATGTGTCAAATTCTCTCTGGTACTTAAAATGTGCCACTTTCTCACCTCTGCCATGTTGTTTCTTCATTTGCCTTGCTATGAACAGCTGTTTGTTCCCTGGCCTCGTCTTTCTTCACCTCAGTCCTCGCTGTGCTTGTCACCTCCACGAGAAGACTTTCTCTGATTCATTACCTTCTGTCCTAAGAGGAGATATGTTCCTTAATAAGAAGGAATGGGTATCTTTGTCACATGCATGATCCCAGTGCTCAGTATGGTACCTGAGAATAGGCATTTTAATAAATATTTGTTAAGTACTATATGCTGTCTAAGACATAGATCATGCACACCAGGGATTAATAACGAAATGTTAGTGCAGCACGGTTTGCTTGAAACCATTCTCTGTTGCTTTATGCATGTCATTCATCTCTTTCTGATTAAATAACTCAGTGATTAGGGCTGTATCTTTTCCCTTTCTTGCCATTGGCCATCTTTCCTGCCATAGTATCAGATAATGTTTACAGCATTCACTTGAGCAATATTTTAGGCTACTAATGAAAATAGCCATTTTGCACTCTGTCCATATTAACTATTCTACTGCAAACCTAATGATTTGTTTATTTAACTGAGTACTGATTCCCCCATTAGGGCCTATTAGCACCTCAAAATTGGCTTTTGTAAGCCTGGTAAAACCTGATTGTTATCAGCAATTAGTAATTTGATAGATCTTTTATATAAAATTTAAATAGAGGAGCAGAATACTTGAAGTTAATGGCTTTATCTGGTTATGAATTTAGAAAAAGGGCAAAAATTGACAACATGATTTTTCAAATTCTTATGATTGAAAAAGGGCTGCTGAGTTCCTCATTTTCTTAAATTTGGGATTATCTTAAGTGCATTTTAGATAATCAAAAAATACCTACATTTATCTGAATATGTGGAACCTGAATTTTAAAAATCTCTAAAAATTTAATTCTAGATTCGTGTTTTACTGTTACAGCTAGGGATGGGTTGGCTCATTGACTTAATTTCTTTTTCTAATGTATGCTTCTGTGCTACAGAAAGAGATGGAGAGAGATGAGAGCAAGAGAAAAAGAAACAGAGCAGTTGACTGATGACCTTTAAAATGGATCAAAACAACAACCTATTTATATCCACTGGGAAAGGCTCATCCCTTTGAAGGCATCTCACAGCCTCTTTATTCTATGTGGCCTTTTTAGGTGTTCCATTTTAATACTGATCTAAATAAAGAAAGTAAATGTTGCATAGGATCAAATGTACAATCTAACTAGGTGAGAAATCCATTAGGTTAGAAACTCCATAGAAGTTGCATTGCTGTGGCCATTGATTTCTCTTTCCTGGTATCAACTTTGCCTGGTATCCATTGAGCACACCTTCCCTGCAATCTGTCCATTTACTCACCTGTCATCACCTCATGGCGAGCCCCAGGTGGCCCTAGAGCATATCTCTTTGTAGGTCCATTACTTTGATGGTGAAAGCTTCAGTGTGACTGTACTTACCATTTTCATCACTAACAGAACTCCTGCAGTTATAGGACCTAAAACCAATGCAAAATGTGATCAATATTAGTAAGCAGTGCTAAGATTGAATTACACCCTTGTCGTAAACATTTAAAGTTTGTTCTAGGAGAGTTCAGATCAAATGAACAAACAGCAAGCAGCTTGCCTTTTATGCATAGGATTGCCTGTCAGCAAAGTTTTGTCTCACTAGGCTGCTATTTTTGAGGTTCCAGACACCTGATGGAGCTGAGGAAAGATCTTTCTTTGGGTAGGTAAGGAAATATCAAGTCAATTTGTTAAGTTGTATATTTTTCATATGCTTGCTCACACTAATTCAAAGATTTTTTTCCATTTAACAGGTCTTAAAGAAACAGGAATTAATAAAATCAGAATTGTGACTATATGCCTTATTGTTCAAACCAGGACACTTCAAAAAATGGAGAGCTGATTTTGAAAATGATGCAGTGCAGAAAGCATCAACCAGGACCATTGCCTGGAAAACTGGGACCTCTGGTCACCCTAATTATGAGAAGAGTGCAATTAAAAATGAAATGTTAACTGAATCTATTAGGACTGAAGGACTAGGGTTTAGTATGACAAAGAGCAATATTTATTTGACAAATCTGATGAATAAATATGAAGCCAACCTCCTATATTAATGTGGAAGGTGAAAAATTTGATTGGAGTTATTAAGACCATTAAAACTGATTGCTTTAAGATTTGTTGTTATTCTGTTAGATTAAAAGATAAATCAATGTCAGCTTGTTACTGGGACCCTCCCAAGTAAATCAATCAATGACTAACTTAGTGTGTGCCTTCTGTTTCCAGTCATTTTGGTTTCATTTTCACAGGCTGATTTTTGCCCTTGAAGGTACTATTAGTTGTTTTATGCAGAATGTGAACCAATGTCACTTCTTCCATGATAGCTGTTGAAAATTTTCATTCAAAAATATACAGTTACTTGCCTGATGGAATTGAGACCTTGTACATCTTTAAGCAACTTAGAAGAAATGTGTGCATGATTTATAGAACAAGCAAACAAAGCATGACCTTTCCTGAACTGATTAACTGTGCAATTCTTCAGAATGGCAGTTTACTATAGATTCACTCACATTGAACAATTTTATAAATGTGTATAAGGGAGAGGGCAAAATACAAATACATAGCATGAAAATAAAATGGGATTAAGGTAAAATTTAAATCAAATGCTTAAAATGTACTATTATAAGAAAGCTCAAATCACTTTCTCTTATCTGCTTTCTAGTTAGAAAAAAATTATATAAAATTTAAGAATGGAATGCAAATCATTGTTTTAGTTTTAATATTAAAATATATTTCCTCTTTACTAACAGATATTTCCACAAATCATAAATTGATACCTGCCTTAAAGTGGAGGACCATACTTAAATTAACTTAAAGACAAGATGATAGCTAATAACATATAACATTTTATTTTTTTGAGACATTTAGTTTTTCTTCCTGTGACCCAGAGCACTGAGTGAACAGAAGAGGAATATGATGTGAAGCCATTTGGGAATCTATTCTGACCACTTTTGTAGTCACAAGAAGCACTTCGAAAGAGTACAAAATTGCAGTTCTTTTTTATTTTCATCTTGCAATGTCAGGCTCTTTCAAATCAAGTAAGATAGGTTTAGATTGATTGGGTTATACACTTTTAAAATAAAATGTGTACCAAGATTCACACCACAGTAATAAGAGCCTAACATGTGGATGATGAGCTCATCAGCCTGAAAATAGTAGTTCTTTATTGTTGATATGGTGGCTGCTGTTGGTGTTGTTTAAGAACCTTCAGGGCAGGGATCATCTTTGTGTATCTCTAGCACCTGGTTCTATGTGTTGAACAACAGTGCTGGGGCGTCTTTTCTGAATGGAATGTAAATATATAAAAACAAAATGTTAATATTATCTTTAAGTCAATAGAGTATTCTTTGCAGTTATATAATTTTGCTTCTTTCCTTTTGGTTAAAAAAGCAGAATTATGTGAAGTTCCTCTTTTCAAGGAAATTCTTCAGAAAACCAGGCTAAATATGTTCTTCCCTACATCTTCCCCACACAATATTTAACTTACCACAGCTTCACGCTCATGGGAACACTGAATAAATATTTCTGGTCAATAATCACAAACCAAGTATTTTAAGTCAACTTGTTTTTCTTCCAGCACCATTTACAGTCCAATTTCCTTTCATATGAAGCTCATTTTTAGGTTGGATTTCGTTTCAGCAGTTCTTCCTTGCATGAATCTCTACTTATTTACATGTAAGTATATATAAGGAAATGCTGTTAATGTGGGGAGAACTATTCCTAGAAAAAAAAATTGAGAAGTAGGCCAAGTCTCTTTTTGTGTCATCTCTGTACTTCCTTTGAGCACGTCCCTCTGTTTCCCAAGGAAGCCACTATTTCCTCATAGCCCAGGCTTCTTCCTACAACAGCAAGGAATGTAGGAAATGGCATATTACAGTGTTCTAACTGATGTTCTGTATTTTAAACAAAACCATGGTATTGACAAATTTGAAACAATGGATGCTATTTAACTGTGCATATGGATAGCCCCCAAATGCAAATGTGACAATCTTTTAAAATAACAAAACTATTCAGACAAATAGACAAGCTGACCTTTGGTGAAGTCTCAGTTAATATGATCATCTTTTATTTAAAACCCTCCACAATGACCATCTGAAATAAGAATGCCAGGGTCAAGTCAAGGCCGTAGTTTAAATTTTTCATTTCTAACCTAAGGCTATTAAAGCAAAATGAAATTCGGAAAATGATCCAATTTTGTATCAATATTCATATGTGAGAACAATTTATCTTTTAAAATAATTCAATCCAGTTTCTCCCTGGGTGAGTGGGGAGACAGACACAGTGGATTTTTGCAATAGGGCCAGGGTATGGAAGAGAAAGTTGATATTGCAGAGGTAGGAAGGATGTTTTCCTGCCTCTGTAGTGTTGATACTCATCAACTTTGCCTACTTCCAATATCCTTGAATAAGAAGCCATAGAAGCATACAGTGGTTTCTCCTTATCTCATCTAGGACATGGCCCGGTTGGTTTTCTTAGGAGCTCAAATAGCACAATGTACTGTCATGGCAGCAATGCAACTGGGAAATAACGTGTTTCTAATAGAGACAAGAAACATTTCTTAAAATGATGGGCTGAACATCATTTCATACTTGCATAGCACAAAACCATTGTACTACTAGAGAAGAACTGGAAGCAGTAGAACAGAACGAAAAGTTGGAAAGTAGTAAACCTTTCAAATTCACTCTGCTTAAAGATTCTTCAAATAGCTAAATACAAAGAAAATCCCTAAGAAAGTGAATTCGAATAAGAGGGGGGAAAAAATCTCTTTCATGTCAGACAACATACAACCCAAAATCACCAGAGGAAAACAATCAAGCCTTCTGTTCTGGATAACAATAATACACTGACTTTAAACAGTACCAAAACTCAAAAAATAGTGTGCATTTTTTCCCCTATAAGCAAAGAGAAGAATCTTCTTTCTTTCTTTGTCTGACACTGATAATTTTCTGATGTGTCTCCTGTGAATATTCTTTCTCTTAGACATTTTTATTTTGAGTATCAATTTCTTTTATTTAGGTAAAATGACTGCAATAAAATGTGCAGAATTTATTACTTAGAAGATTGGTATTCTTAAAACTGATGTTCTTTGTGTAGCTATATGGTATGTTAACAAAAAAACAAGAAAAATAAAAACTCACATGCTTCTCTACTGATAGTGCACTGACCTTTACCAGAGGGTATTTCCCGGATAATTATACAATTTTAAAAACATAATTCCTTGTGTTTTCCCTTCTGAGTTAAGATGCCTTATTTTCCCTCACCCACTCCTAGGAAAGGATGAAAATAAGTTAAAGACACATCCCCTATACAAATTTAGAGGTGGTATCTATAAAGTTATTTTGCTAGTCAGGATAGGCAAGATTACACTAAGGCATCAAACTACCCTCATAGCTAATGGCTGAGCAGAAGAAACTTTTATTTCTTCCTTATCCTACATGTCATACAAATGTCAGTTAAGGGACTCTGCTTCACAAAGTCAGTCATGGATTCAGACTGGCAAAGATTCCAATGTCATGAATCTGAACTATATAGGTTTTTCCTAGTCTCTGCAACAACAACAACAAAACAAAAGAGAGAGTGAGAAGAGAGTGAGGGGATTGAGAGAGAGAGAGAGAGAGAGAGAATTATGAGATATTGCCCTGGAGATTAGAAGTTTGGCCTAGTAGGATATGCACCACTACTGCTTAAAGCCCATTGGCTACAACTTGCTACAAAGACCCACATATTTTCACAAGGACTAGGGAATATAATCCTCTGAGATATCAGAAAGAAAAAGAGAACTGGGTATGGGTTTGCTCTAGAATTTTCTACCATAGGTCTATTCTGCAGACATACACAACTGACTGGAGAGATGTGTTTTTGTTATGTCATTGTGGAAATACAAAGTGGAAAGATAAAATGTGGCTAGATTATGGCTGACTATGTTGGCCTAAGGGAGTTGTACTTTATATTATATAGGCAATAAAACTCATCTACTTTTGAACTTCAGAAGGTATTCCTAGTACCATTATAATACCCTGAGGATTAAAGAACTATTATTTGGAGTGGAAGCAGGTTGAAGATGGGAAAAATGAATTGGAGACAGATATTCGATAGACATTCCTCCAAGATGCCAATGTTTACAATTCTCTTTTCTGACGTTTCCCTAGCCTTCCCTGAATTTTGTGCAGTATTTTCTTTGTTCCCCCGTATACCTTACTTCTTCCAGATTTGACCTTGCTCCTTACCGCTTGCCTTCCTCACAAAAAAAAAATTTTTTTTAAATGCAATTTGTGACATTTGTAGGGAAATCACAGGTTCGGTAGCTGATTTAGTAAAGTTAACCTGGTTCAGGTGTTCAATATGGATACTGGCTGAAACAGGAAGTTATTTTAATTATTTCTTTTTTAAAGATAATGAGAGTGTGAAAGGTGTAACAGCAGTGATATTGAAAATTATCTATAGCGTGAAGGAGAAGCTAAAGCATAAAAAGTGGCTGATTTTGAGTTCAAGGGACTGATTAAATGTTTCGGCCTAACATTTAAAAGGGTGAATTAGTAGTTTACATAAAAGTACTTAAAGAAAATCATAAAGTACTGCCCTTAATTATATATGTATTTTTCTCGTATAACAACAAGTCCATTCTTGCTGTTACTGCCAGTTGCCTTTCTGAAATACAAGTCTACTCTCTTCCTGCCTGTTCCCTACTAAAAAATTCATAGATTCTCATTGTGTGAAATGGTGTTTTTCAAACTGTGCTAATAATATTACTTCATAATAATGTTTGATAAGCAAATACATTGGTAAACACTAGGTTACACAAAGAGTTTTACTTTCTTTTCTAGAACTAATTGATGGGAAATCATTAAGAAAAAGAATAGTATGCAATCCTTGACCACAGCACTCTTGTTTTTCACTGTAATAGTCCCCAGAGGTAAGTGACTATAGGAAAACAGAAGAAAAAAATGTACCAAACTCAACACAACATATTGTCTCTGTTCACCAAAATGTGTGTGTATATATGCACACGGTAGAGGGGTTCTCCCCCAAACCAAGAAAACAATCCATTATGCAACAGATACCAGCTGACTGTCCCCCCAATTCAGTGCAGTTCTGACAATAGCTACCTGGAGATAGGATCATATTCCATAGGTTGAGTTACAGTGCTACAGGATGGCCTCCACTTTAGATGCTAGTTGCAAGTAGCAGGTTGTCACCTAAAGTTCTAACCAGACTGCTAAACTTTAGGGGCTCCCATGACTCCCTCATTGGGTTCAATACATTTGCTAGAGCAGCTTACGGAACTCTGGGGAACACTTATGAAAGAGATTCATAGGGCAAGATATGGAAGGGGGGGTGGAGTTTCCATGCCCTTTCTGGGTGGACCACCTTCCAGCAGCCTTCATGTTTTCAGCTGTCTGAAACTCCCCAAATACTGCCTTTTTGTTTTTCATGGAAGCTTCACTACGTACATACACATGGTTGATTGAACCATTGTCTATACTGGTGATCAACTTAACCTTCTGCCCTTCTCCCCTCACAGGAGACTGGGGCAGGGGGATATGGGGGTGACTAAAATATTTTGTATTTTCCATAACCAGTCTCATCCTGAAAAGCTACCAAGGGGCAGTCACCTTTCATCTCATTAGCATGTAAAAGACACTCATCATTCTAGAAATTCCAATTATTTTAGGAGCTGTATATCAGAAAATGGGAATGAAGACCAAACATATACCAATCACAATAACATATTGCAAATAAATTAAAGACATTTGAATACAGTTTTGGAATCAAATTCTTCATTTGGTTTCCTATGAAACAGAGACTAAGTAGATTTTGTTTTCTCCAGAAGCAATTCTGGCAGGTAAAATGAGAATTCTGGTTTGGTAATGATGGGAGAAATAAGTGATTTATAATAGTCGTTTGTACAATAGTAGGAATAATGGAGAAAGAATGAGATGAATACTTTGGAGAGCACTTTAGAAACTTAACTATTCTGAGAGTTAGTGTTTGAATTGGTTTGAAGGTAAGGGATTATTCATTTCATGCATGACTCTGAGATGTATATCTTATCGAATTAGCTAAGTGCTTGTGATATAGGTGAGATAGGAAATAATAATAATAGCTAATATTTATGGAATATTTACTATGTAATACTCTCAAGTTTACTTCATTTAACAAAGTTAATTTTCAAAATGAATTTGAATGTTTCACAAGATAAAATACATACAGTAAATTTTCCAAGGCATTTGAACTCAGACATCTGAAAAGAATCCATGATCTTAAACACAATACAATAAAGTATCTCTATCTATCAAAATGCATGAATAAATATAACTTTTAAAAAGCGAGCATGATGATGATGTGGGGTGACAGATCACTAGTTTGGACATGTAGAATCTGTGGAACCCATTGGGCATCCAAAGACAGCAAGTATTTCAATGTATGGCTCTATAATTCACATGAGAAATTTGGAGACATGAATTGAAAATACCTGGCATAGGTTGGGCGCAGTGGCTCACGCCTACAATCCCAGAAATTTGGGAGGCTGAGGTGAGAGGATTGCCTGAGCCCACGGCTTCGAGACCAGTTTGGGCAAGTTGGGAAGACCTCGTCTCTACAATAAATAAAAAAATTATCCGGGCATGGTGGCACGTGTCTGCAGTTCCAGCTACTTGGAAGACTGAGGCTGAAGGATCACCTGAGCCCAGCAGGTTGACGCTGTAGTGACCATGAGCATGCCATTGCGTTCCAGCCTGGGAGACAAAGTGAGTCTTCAACTCAAAAAAAAAAAAAAAAAAAAGAGAGAAAAGAAAATATCTGGTATAGAGATTATCAAAAAGTCAAATGTGATGGTGATAAAAGTTTGAGAAATTGTATGTCGGAAATAGTTTCATGTATCAAGTCGAGCAAAAGACTTTTTGGTTTTATGGACCTGAAGGCCTTTTGTGGTCTTAACAGAGGCAGGAGGAATGGGGAAATAGCTGGAGTTGAGTGAGATAAATAATAGAAGTTAGGAAACAAATATTTTCAACAAAGTATTTTAAAAAATAAGCTATGAATGAAGAGTGAGAGAGTAAGGAAAGTGAGAATAAATTTTTTTTAATGAAAAAGAATTTAGTAGTTTTAAAGTTAAAGAGAGGGATTCAAGATAGCCACTTAGAAGCAGTCTACTGGCATCTCATTCACAGAGCAAACCAAGGAAGAGAACTCCAGCAGACAGAGACCCCAGAAAGGTTGAGAAGGTGCACTCTACAACCCGCAAGAGGACCACTGGGACATGCAGGGAGCAAGAAGGAAAGAGAATGGGCAGCTGACTTTGGAGCCAGGATATCCCCTTCGGCCCAGCAGGAGTCAGAAATAGAGAGTAGCCTTTGGTTATGGGAATTGATGAGTGAGGGAAATTAGGACTGTGCCTGCTACCGGCATGGACTGGGAGGGCCTCCCTGAGCCTTATGGGACTCTGTCCCACACAGGAAATGGCCTAGACACAGCACAGCTGTGTGCCATCAGAACCCATGTGAAACTGTGTGCTGTCAGAACCCATTTGAGCTCTGAACACCTATGGCTAAACAATTCCTGAGAACTCTTTCCCTGCAGGCAGTACTTTGCAGCCAACTCCCAGGACAAGTAAGAACCCTGACCTGGCTACCATCATTCACACCAAGGGCAGGTCTCACCAAAGGTCAAACCAAAGGTCTGGTTTGGTGCAGCTGCAGTGAGAGATCTGTTGCTGAAATAACCTTTGAATTCTGAATACAACCAGCCTCTAGTGAGGGAGAGGAAGCCAGAAGGAGCTCTATTACCCTGACAACATTTCTCTTCCTGCATGAAAACCTTTGGGCAACAGACGGCTTTGCCATTACCCCAAAGTTGCCACAGCAGCCAGTGGAGGCCATCTACCCTCCAGATCCACACAGAGTCTCACCGCTGGGGGTTGGAATGTGGACCAGCTGGTTCTAGCTCACAGGGAGAAGGTTGCTGCAGAAAGAAACTTTGAGTTCTAAGTGTGGTGAGCCTTAGATAGAGGTAGGAGAACTGGAATGGCAGGTGGGAGAGGTTCTGACAACCTCTCTCTGTATAAACCCTTCTACAACAGAAAAGGTACAACCATCCCCATAGCATGGCCACAGCAACCAGGGAACCTGTTTACCACTGGGGTAGCTGATCGTGACCATGGGAGATAGAGAGTGATCCAGTCTGACCTAGCCCTCCCTGACCAATATTACCTCTCCTGCATACCCTCAGAATTCCAGGGACTGAGGATCTTTGGGAGTTCCCATAACCCCACCTATCACCTAGGTCATCTGTGCACTTCCCTGGAGAAATGGAAGTCAATCAAAAAAACCCACAGCCACCATCAAGCTGGCTGTCTCCTCTAAGCACCATCTCCTGACTGAAGGCCAACTGATATAGCTCTTTACAACATTTGAGATGATAATACAGCCCTTGAGAAGGAGATAAGAACAAAACCCATGGCACTGCACATCTCACAGACTAGTCCATAGATTGAGACATCAAAGAGCTTCTTCAGAGGATCCTACGGAGACATCGATGACCAACTTCCCTTAGAATCCAAGCCCACATATTCAAATCATGGGATAACTTGCAAGCATACTCCAGCACCAGTCACATGGTGGCAACCTTCTAAGGCAGTTAGACACAGAAAAACAGCAAGACCCACAGTGCTTAGACCACCCCCATGGGAAGGAAGAGTGCAACACAAATAGGCGAGCACTCTGTGGGTTAGAATAATTTTTAAAAAGATACAAATTCCACAAAAGTTCACCTCAACAGTAGCAACCTTATCTAAGTAAAAAAACAAAACTAAAAAAATAAAAAGAAGAATCTGTCCTCACAGATAAGGAAGAACCCAAGTCCAAAACAAACAAACAAGCAAACAAAAAAACCCACTGGCAACCCCAATAGCCTTAATGAGTCTGAGTCATTACCCACAAAAGGACCTCCTTGATCCAAGCAATTCTACTCATGCAGAACGACCTGTCCCTGATGAGAGACATATAATATTCAGACCATGGATGACAAAGATAGTCAAGGAATGCCATGAGAAAATGGAAGCCCAGATTACCTAGGCAACAAAACCAGTGCAGGAAATAAAATCTGAGTTGGCCAGTATAAGAAAGGTCTAATCTAAACTCCTGGAAATGAAGAATTATTTCCTGGAATTTCAAAGCACAATGACAAGCATGAGCAGTAGAATCAACCAGGCTGAGGAAAGAATTTTGGAGCTTGAGGTTCAAACTATTGAGCTAACCCAGAATAGGTAATAAAAATAAGGTGAAAATGCTCAAGAAGAATGAGCAAAACCTATGAGAGTTCAGGATTGTGTAAAGTGACAATCTGTGGCTGACTGGCATCGCTGAGAAAGGAGATGAGACTGATAACATCCTGGAATAAGTTTTTCAAGGTGTCATTCAAGAAGATTTACCCCATTTTGCTACAGAGGTGACCAAGCAGATGCAAGAGATCCAGAGAACACCTGCAAGATATTATATAAGAAGACCATCCCCAAGACACATAATAATCCATCTTCACAAGGTAACCATGAAAGAAAAAAAATCTAAGGCCAAATAGATAGAAGGGACAGACCACCTACCATGGAAGACCCATCAGAGATGCAGCAGAATTCTCAGCAGAAACCTACAAGCCAGAAGGGATTGGGGTCCCATTTTTATTGTTTTTACAGAAAAACAATTTCATCCAAGAATTTATTATTCTGTCATGCTAAGCTTCATTAATGAAGGAGAATTAAAATTGTTCCCAGGTATCCAATCCCCAAGAGACTATGCTACCTCCAGACTGGCTCTTCAGGAGATGCTTAAGAAAGGTCTAAGCAACAATACAAAAAAATAGCTCCACTTATTACAAAAGCACAGACAAGCACTGAGTCAGCACATGATACAAGTCAACTATAAAACCTAAAAAACAAAGCAGTCTCTTAACAGCAATATAACAGGAATAAATCCCTACATATCAAAAATTAACTTAAACATGAATATGCCACTCAAAAGGCATAAAGTGGCAAATTGGATAAAGAAACATAATCTAACCTGTTGCTGCCTTCAGAAAACTCATGACACACAAAAATGACATCTAGAGGATCAAGTAAAGGGCTGGAGAAAGATCTTCCAGACAAATGGAAAACAAAAAAGGGGAGGCCTAGCTATTCTTTTATTAGGCAAAACAGACTTTGAACCAATCAAAGTTAAAAAGAACACTACATGAAAACAAAAGACTCACCCACCAGCAGTAAATATCCATCTTAAATATATATGCACCCAACATGGGAGCACACAGCTTTATAAAACAATTGCTAATTAAACCAAGAGGGAACATAGACTGGTAGACAATTATAGTTGGAGACTGGAGAGTTGAATACCATGCTAATAGCCTTAGACAAATACTTGAGGCCAAAAGCTACCAAGGAAATCCAGAACTTTAACTCAACACTCAATCAATTGTACCTACAGTCCAATTTACCCAACAACCAGAGAATATACATTTCTCATCAGAGCATGGAACGTACTTCAGCCACATGTCCAGGCATAAATCACGAGCGAACAAATTTTGAAAGGTCAAAATCATTCCAATCACCTTCTCAGACCATAGTGAAATAAAAAATATATGTATTATCACCAACAAGAACACCCCAAATACACAGACACATGGAAATTAATAAATATGCTTCTGGATGACTTTTGAGTTAACATAGAAATCAAGGCAGAAATAAAAAGATTCCTGGAAATAAATGAATACAAAGACACAACATACTGAAACCTCTGGGAAACCTTGAAATCAATGCTGAGAGGGAGGTTTATAACACTGCACACATATATCAAGAAAATAGAAAGATCTCAAGTAAAAAAACTAACATCACACCAAAGGGGGCTGAAATGTCAAGAGCAATCCAATCCTAAAATTAGTAGAAAACATTTAAATTAATAAAATAAAGTCACAATTGAATAAAATCGAGACCAAAAAAATCACAGAAAAGATCAATGAAACAAAAAGCTGGTTCTTTGAAAGGATGAATAAGATTGACAGACCCTTGGCCAGATGAAAAAAAAAAAGAGAAAGAGAAAGTTTGAATAAACACAATTAGAAATGAAAAGGTTGAATTCTACAAGACATACAAGAAAGAGCTGATACCACTCCTATTGTCAGTAATCCAGGCAATCAAGAAAGAAAGATTCTCCCTAGCTCATTCTATGAAGTCAATATCATTCTGATACCCCCAAATTATAAAGATCCAGCAAGGAAATAAAACTACAAGCCAATTTCCCTAATGAACATAGTTGCAAAAATTCTCATCTAGATTCTAGAAAATCATATCCAACAGATTTCAAGGTTATTCCATCACAACCAGGTAGGCTTCATTCCCAGGATGCAAGGCTGGGCCAATGTACATAAATCAATACATGTAATCCTTCTCATAAACAGGTATAAAACCAAGAATCATATGATTATCTCATTAGATGCAGAAAGAACATTAGCTGAAATTCAACATACCTTCTTGATACAAACTCTCGAGCACCTAAGCATGGAAGGAGCATTGCTCAAAATAATAAGAGCCATCTACGACAAATCTGAGTGTACAGCATCATACTTATTGGGCAGAACTGGAAACATTCCCCCTAAGAACTGGAACAAGACAATGATATCCACTCTCATGACCTACTGTTCTACATAGCACTGAAAGTCCTACTAGAGCAACAAGGCTGGAGAAAGAAATCAGGGATGTCCAAATAGGAAGTAAGGAAGTTAAGTTATCCCTTTTTGCAGATGATATGATTCTATATCTAGAAAACTCTAGAAAGTCTGAAAAAAACCTCCTCACACTGATAATTGACTTCAGTAATGTCTCGAGATACAAAATCAATGTGCAAAAAACAATTGTATTTCTATACACCAAAAATAAGCAGGCTGAGAACAAAATAAACAACAGAATCCCATTCGTGATAGTCTCTCTCTCTCTCTCTCTCTCACACACACACACACACACACACACAAAATAAAAGAACCTTAATATCCAGCTAAGCAAAGAGGTGAAAAACCTTTACAGTGAGAACTACAAAACACTGCTCAAAGAAATCAAGGATGACACAAACAAATGGAAATGCATCTCAAGCTCATAGATCAGAAGACTCATTATTATCAATATGTCCATTCTATCCATGGCAATCTGCAGACTCAACACAATTCCTATCAAATTGTCAACATCATTTTTCACAGGCCTAAAAACGCTAATGCAGAAATTCACATAGAAGCAAAAAAGAGCTTGAATAGTTAAAGCAATCCTCATCAAAAGGAACAAAGCTGGAGGCATTACACTTCTAGACTTCAAACTTTACTACAAGGCTACAGCAACCTAGATGGCATGGCACGGGTATTGGAATAGACACAAAGACCAATGGAATGGGCAGATAATCTGGAAATAAAACTGGGAGCCTTCAGCCAACTCATCTTTGATAAAGCTGACAAAAACAAATACTGGGGAAGGGAAACCTTATTTAGCAAATGGTGCTGGGGAAACTGGCTAACCACATGCAGAAGAAAGAAACTGAACCCCTATCTATTATCAAACACAAATTGATCAAGGACTTTAATATGAAAACTCAAAGTATTAGAATCTTAGAAGAAAACCTGAGGAACAGTCTCCTGGACACTGGAGTAGGCAATGAATCCATGGCCAAGTCCTCAAAAGTAAATGCAGCAAAATCTAAGACTGACAGGTGGGACCTTATCAAACTAAAAAAGTTTTACACAGTAAAAGAAGCTATCAATAAAGAGACAATCCACGGAATGAAAAAAAAAATTGGAAGCTATGCATCTGACAAAGACTTAACATCCAAGTTCTACAAAGGACTAATATAAATCGACAAGAAAACAAAGAAATAGACAAAATATCCCATTAAAAGTGAACAAAGGCTGGGTGCAGTGGCTCAAGCCTACAAAAAAAAAAAAAATTAACTGGATGTGGTAGCAAGCACCTGTAGTTCTGGCTACTTGAAAGCCTGTGGTCGCCAGGAGTGTGCCACTGCACTCCAGCCCAGGTGACAGAGTGAGACTCCAACTCAAAAAAAAAAAGAAGAAGAAGAAGAAGAAAAAGAAGAAAAAAGTGGGCAAAGGACATGAACAGACACTTCTCAAAGGAAGTGAACAGACACTTCTTTCTAGAAGCCCAAATCTCACCAGTATGCAATTTATTTATATAGTAAATCCTCACATGTACCCAACAACCACAGTAAACTAAACTAAATAAAATAAAGTAAAATTTAAAAAAACAAAGTTAAGAGAAACACCCTTTTGAGAGGGAGGTGAGAGAAAACTTTTATAAATTTCTTAAGAAGGCAGGACAAAACATAATCTAAAAAAGGGGAGGGAAGAGCATGCCCTGTAATTTAAAAAAAGGAAGAATTAAGGAATAAATGGGTGCCTATGGATATGGGACTCAGGGGGTGTGTTGCATGGTATGTAGGGGGTTCCTGCCTGAGGGCTTCTATTTCTGCAAAGCAGAAACTAAGAAAATTGATGAGATATTTTAAAGTTACAGGACCCTTTCCAAGTACTTTAGTAATCACTAGAAAAAAAATGTTAAGAGTAAAGGGATATGCCATACAGAGTTATGAAGTCAACCAAAATCAGTAATATTGAAAGACCAGATGATTAGTGTTTACTATATAATTTAAAATGTTCATATTTGCATATTTTTTCATAGTTTATAAACTATTTTAATGGAGTTTAATACAACAGTAAACTTCACAAGGACTTTATGAGGTAACCACTTCACTTAGATATACTACCTGATATAAATAACAGTTAAATCAGCAATTGATCTTCCCATTAAAAGACAATCACCATCAACATTTTGCTATATATACTTCTATATATGCTATCATATATAGGTTTTACAAAAGAGGGACCAAAGTGTACATTTAGTTTTGCAGTTTACTTTTTTATCCATCCAAATACTCATTTTGTTAATTTCTTCACTAAAATTATAAATAGAATTGTATTATATCAACATAGTAATCTGGAAGAAATTAATATTTTAAAAGTTTTGATGGTTCCCATATAATTTCATATATTTACTCAACTATATTTAGGTCTCTCAGTAAAGCTTAATAAGTTTCTCAATATTGTCTTGTGCAGACATTTTAAAGACCTTTTCTTCATTGCCAACCCTATGGTTTAATTTCAGTATTGCTCACTTCATTCTTGCAAGCCCATCTATTCTTTCCCTTCTCTAACTTTTTGAAAGTCACGTGTACTTGAAAGATTTGGAAAGTAAGTAGAATTTCTTCATTCGCTGAAGAAATGTCTCATTTTCTTGTCAGCCTGTTTGCTTCAACTAGTGAGGGTTAATCCAGAGATTACTGAACACACTTATGACTCTTTATTTGCTTTATTACAGAGACATTTTGTGATTACATGTCTCCCCAGCACAGTGCCTTCCACACAGAGAATAAAGAATAATTCTGACTTGTAATTATCAAATTGTTTATGTAGCCACTTTCTCAAAGCCTTTGGGAAATGATACCAAGAAGATAGTGCTACAATGTTAATGAAGAATTACAAACCTATGTTGCAGTGTTATGAAGAAAAGATAATTTCAAATTCTTAGATTTATGTTTCAAATAATGCCTTCTCACTTTGGGAACTCTTATAGTTAGATTAGCTCATCACCAAAAACAGGTTTGAGTAGAAAAGGAAATGAATACCCCCCCCCAAAAAAAAAAAGTTCTAGGGACTTACACAACACTTTAATCTTGCTGTCTTTAATATCATAGTGTTGAAGTAAGAGAAACAGGAGTGTGAAACAAGAAGAAAAATAAAAGAAATGAAAGTAGAAATGACAAATTTAAACCTCCAACAAATAAAACCAAAGTCAAGTTTTTGTTAGACTTAGCAAACAATCTTTATCAGATTCTGTGTTCCAGATATAGAAAAGCACACAAACACTCTCCCTAGTGGGACCTGCTAGGCTCCTGGGGCAACCCTTTCAGTTTGATTTAAAAATCTTGGATATTAGTGTGTTTTCATTGTTTATTCTCTTCTTTTCTCTCCATATCCTGTTAAACAAGTGGTGGTCACTATCTTTCTCTAGGTCTTCCTTTGATATGACTTCTATATTATGTATTCCATTTCTTATTGCATATCTAAAAGAGCATAAGAATTAATAAATATTTAAAAATTACCATAGCTTTATGTTTTGTTGCTATAAAGAATTACTATTCTTTAGTAAATTTCTGGAAAATCACTAACTCAAGCGGTTTAAAAAAAAAAAAACTGCCTGTATTAATATTTGTTGATATTTCTTCTACCTTAAGTTTTTACTGACTTCATAAATCACAACTTATTTGGAATAGTAATACATAAATTATTGGAGACAATAAATTAAATAACATCATAAAACCCCATCTGATATGTGAACAATTATGAACTAAAATAAGTCAAAACCTGTGAATAGAAACTTTACCTTTTACTAATAGCCTCCAAAAGTCACTTTTAAGTTAGGATACTTGCTAGAATATATTCCTACTGCAACAGCAAGTTAAGAGTGTCTCCAGTTTTGTAAGTGGGAAACACTTCCTATCCATACTTCTCAATAAAGTTAGAAAAGCTTTTAGATTTGCTGTTTTGAAACATGACAATACAACACATAGAATAGCTATCTACTAGAGGAAGACCCTTCAAGGGTTATGGGAGGATCGTTATTAGTGTAACTTTTCTTTAATTGTGGAAGTTTCTGTGTACTCTATGTGTGACCCTTACAAATATTCAAATGTTAATTTTAATTTTTCATCCTAAAATGTAGATGTGTTTACATTACTCCACCTACATTAATGTTTCAGTCTTTTCTATGGTCATTTAAAGACAGTGACGATAGGTGTACAGTGTGTTGTCAAACCATATTAATTTAAACAAATATTCATTTCAACAATTCAATAAACACTTATTGACAATTCTTATGTGTTGGATGCACTGAGAAACAGCCTAAAGAACGTGAAAGTTAATGAGTCTCTTCTTTAAGAAAGTCATAATCCATAATATATATAGGAACACTTTTATTATGTGTATCAGTGAAAGTTTCAGGAAATAAGCGTGATACTCGTTGTATGGGCAATTTCAGAGAAAGGTGAAAATAACTCTCCCTAAGAGATTCAGCCCTCTTGAAAGATGAAATTTAAACTCACCCTAAAAGTGAGTATAGAGACTTGCCATGTGAAAGAGAAATGGGAGTTATTTTAAGAAGGGTACACCATGCTGTTTACTACCTCTAATTTACTCACTGACTGACAGAGTGAAGAATTGTTTCAGCTGAAGTTCAGCATCTGTGTGGCAGGAAAGAAGGAAAATGACTAAAATAATAGCTTGGACATATTGTTTGTAAAGCTAAAAAATTTTGATTTTATTCTGCAGGTAGTAAGGAATCAACAGTAGATTTGCGAGCAGAGCTTATGTGGTATGTTAAAAAGGAACTTGAGTAGAAAAAGAAGAGTCGCACCAGGAATAGTTTTTAAAGATGTTGCAAAAATCCCCGGTGAGATATAACAAGGACCTCAATTAAATCCTGGATGGGAGGAAGGCTATGGAAGAGGGTACTGAAAAAAAAAAAGAGTTGCTCGTTTAAGAGCTAAGAAGGCTGTTTCCAACTGAAGGAAGGAGAATAAAACATAGATTTTGACTCTTTAAACTGAATGTGATTTGATACAATATACCAAATATAGATAAGTATTTAGTAAAATTGAGTACAAAGGGAAGAATAAAAAAGAGGGGATAATTTATGCAAAAGAAGACAGGAGAAGATTTATGTGTGTTTGTTTAACACAGATACTGACTTGTGTGTAGAAAGGTTGAATCTGAGTTT